>JAPYZL010022968.1:0-18440 GCA_030522825.1 Platygaster orseoliae
TACCCGCTTTACCCACATCGATACGCAGGGCCGCCATTTTGTATCAGCTGATCACAGCGTGGGAGAAGTACGTTCTTCTCCCACAGCGTAGGAGAAGTATGTACTTATCCCACGGTTTAGCGTAAGTCAGGTAATTCATCATTTCTCTAACTCTCAGCAGGGGCCCGAAATTACATATTCCTTGCGGGAGTTGAATAAATTTTTTTGTTAGCTAGGAATGTTTCTATTTGCATCTATTCCTCATTTATCATCACTTCCGCTTCCATTGACAGTGTCATCAATTCAAAAAGTAAATTAATCCTCTAAACGTAAAATTATAATCATCTATCTTGATGTTTAACGGAAAAAAGTATCCAATAAGTCATTCGTTCGATTACTATATTACCCGAAAAACCTTTTTCGTGGTTTCAAACTTTTGAAGAATGGAACCAAGTCTTATTCAAAGCGAGAGGGAATAAAAGTGTCGCCGTGATTGAAAAATTGCGGATGCGGAAAGCCAAAAGCTTTATTGATTAGGTCATTCTATTATGTGAGCGTGAGGAACTCCGTTCTAGGCAGTAAACAGTGGACATAAAGCTCTAAACAGAGCGCCCGAGTGATAGTCGGTGATTCCCACTGAGGCGGAGGGAACTTTGGACCGGGTGGACTCGGGCGCTTCAAAGACCATACACGTAATGGCATTACCTCTGATCGTGTTCACGCCAGAGCAGTCTTAAACCATGCAATCATTGCCACGCGAGGGTACGCCTTGTTACCTCTCCCGATAAGGATTCCACGTCCCTTCCCATAATCTCTAAATGCATCGTCTCTGGAGTTGTTGTTTCGGCGCGTCATTATCGCAAATTAGATTGCCCGGGCACTATTTCGAATCTTCTGGACATGGCGAAGAGTGATGCTATTCTGAAGGAAAATGAGTTTTGCCTAATTACCTTCAATCCACTGCTGAAGCGAACTCCATTTAGGAAAAAGTTCAATTAGTGACTAGAAGAATGTAATAATTGTATATAACAGAAGGTGAACTATTAGGTTCCTGCCTCGTCTTGAAACATTTGGAATATGTCCAGTACATTTTATGAATTTTTTATAAACAGAGGGATTGTTCTCGGGCGTAGGATTATTTGAAAACAATAAAGATCTGATATTTATTTTTCTTTCGAGGTGCTGGTATCGATATTATATCTCAACTCGCTTAAACCCACGCTTTGTTCAACGCGGAAAAATTAATAGATTCCAGGACCATTCACGATACTCACAACATGTCGTTCTATAACTTCAATCAGCGATTCGTGCCGTGTGTGCACGCAGTAATACCTGTTCGATTCGCGACAATAAATACAAAGGGCTGTACGTAATACCGTGGACCGCTCGTCGGGCACGAAGGCCGTTTTTCTTCATTAAATTTATATACATTTGTGATTTCGGTTTTCGCAATACTCACCTCTGTAGTAAATTACGTGGATAAGCTCTCACGATTTCTTTTCTTGTATGTTGAACGTTGTAAAGTAAACTATGAATTTATCGCTGCATGAAAAACGCTTTTTTATGTTCAGATACTTTTTTTTAAGCAGATTATTGATCGTTACGAAAAAATAGTCAAAGTAATTGAAGAATAACTGAGGAAAAATTCAGTACAATAAAAAAAGCCGGTAAGTTGTATTATCTGAGTTGGTTTCTATAATTTGACTTGTATCATTTGGTCTGACTATCGCTCGTTAGAACTACTAGCTCAGTAATTTTATTGTCACAAATTTTTTTAGTAGTTGAAATTATTTAGTGTACTGTTAATTTACGTGTGTATTTCATGATTTGCATTCGTAAATGTTCAACTTAGAAAGGAATTCAGTACTTTTTACTAAAAATTAATTGATATGAACGCAGGTTTCGTTGCTTGAAAAAATGTAATATCTTCCATATTTTCCTAGAAAAAGTAGTATAATAAAAGATGACAAGGAAAATTTGCGTAGAAAAAATTTTAGAGGTGTATGGATACAGAACTTGAATAGTTCAGAAACCATTTTTGTTGCTTGACTTCATTCTTTTCCATCAAGAATAATGACTTCCTGTTGCTCTTCCTTTTTTTAATACGTATATAGTTTGTCCAAGTAACAATTCATTTCTCAAAATCAAATCTGGCACGGAAAATGCAAGAATATTGCTTAGCGTTTAAAAAGGTTTGAAAGAGAGTGAGAAAGATGAGGATAGTGAAAGAGAGAGGGGTTTGAATGAGATTAAGAGCTTTTCGTTCGAATTTCACGTCAGTCAGCGCGGCGGCAGTTTAATCTCCCGTAGACGTTTTGGCCTTTTTGGGTCACGTATAAAACAAATACCGCGCTATCGCTTAATAATGGAATTTCATAATGGTGAAAAAAAAGCAAGTTTCAAGGCTACAGTTCGTGTGAGAGATGCGATGCATTATTAATTTTTTTTTTTTTTTTCGGAACGCTTAGTCACGGATTGTTTCGTTTTCTGTGAATAGTTGTTTTTCGTGTGTAATAATCGTGGGTCAAATTAACAGCTTTGAGTGACTCGAAAAAACAATTTTTTTTTTTTTTTTGAGGAAATTCTGTGCTTTTGTAAGGGAAATTCATACTTATCGACGAAAACAGTCTTTTCTCTTTCCTGGACGAAACTGGGGAAAAATGAAGAAAAGCCAAGCCGGCTTTTACGCTTCGTGAATCACGAAACGTTAATTTTTTGTTCGGAAATGTGAGAATGTTATCGTGAAAAATTATTTGAGCGATATCGCTTTTTTGGAAATTTTTTTTTAAGTGAGATGAGAACAGTTTGTTTGAGTTTTTGAACTCCTAATTATTCATAACAAATATTCAAGAGGAAAAGTCAGTGAAATTAAGTAAAGATTGTTGTGTTTTCTATTTTCCCAAATTTTGTAGCAGCAATTATTTGTTTTGAACCTTTTTTCCATCTTGAAATTTGAATTATAAAAGTACGAATACAATTTATTGATATCATTTTTGAGTAATAAAATCGGAATCGTGGACTTTAAAGACAAAGTTCTCAGTGAAACAAAGAAAACTTTGTGGTATTTAAGTTTAGGATATAGGTAGTTCATTTTTTTTTCGTATATGATTCAACAATTCCAGCAAAACATTTTTTTTCAAGTGATCCCGATCTCAAGAAAAGAAGTTCCTTCAAATGTGAAGAAGTAAAAAATTTCGAAAATGAATTAGACCAAAATTAATGTATCATCAGGGAAGTATCCAAACAGTTAAATGGAACTTTTTTTTCATTCAAATTTCATGTTAAGAATTGACAGTAAATTAAAATAAAGTATTACGGTATAAGATACATCAGCATTTTTCCGCAGTAATCTTACAACGAACAAAAAAAACATGATAAAAAAAAATAATGGAAACATAAATCGAGGAAAGTCTAATATCAAATTGTAAAAAATTCACCACTTTCGAGAGGCACGTCAAATATTCGCCTTTCTCTACAGCTTTGCCTGACTACTACATTAGCTGTTTTCGCAATCGCGTCTATCCCGAATAAATTCGTTAACGAGATTTCGCTGCACCGTAGTAAATGACGAATGGACGCATCATTTATGAAACAAGAAGAGCCGACTCGAAATGAAATTTATATGCGAGTTTAGCCCCACGATTAGCTAGTCATAATGTTGCCATAAAACATGCCTCGAAACTCGGCTGTTTCTAGCGACGAAGTGCATAAGGTATTCTGGGTGGTCTTATCTCGAACGGATCTCGTCCCCGTAGCCCGGGGTACGCGCGGTCGAATTATTAGGGCGTCGTGTAATTGCTCGCTCGGTGCGGTCAGTTCGTTACGGGCATGAAAAGGAACGCCGGCCCTCTTTCCCGGGCATTAGGGCGCCTAAGCCGCGGATATCGGTTATGGCGAGCCAAAGGCGACCGCTGTTCTTTCATTCACGTAAATCGATTTAATCCCCAACTGTCGCGCCGATGCCAACGCTCTAATCTCCGAATTCATTTCCTGGCGCCGTTACTTTTCCACCTTTTTTTTTAGCGTCCTTCGATATTTCACTGCTCGCTGCAACCGAGTTTTGAAGAATCTGGAGGATATCACTGAATCGGTTTGGGTTCTGATTGTCTTCACTTAGATCAACCTGGGTAATTGTGGCACGTACAATTTTACGTATTAAAATATTAAGAAAAGTTTTGTGTCAGTATTTTCAAATTACTTGCTTAAGGTTCTATCTATTTTTTTAAGTTCTCGAAGCATGTTCAATACAAAAAAAATGCATTTTAAAAAACTGTATGGGCTACAGTCTAAACTATGAAGTTGAAAGTTTAACACATTTTATCAACGAAGTTGAGTTTTGTTGAAGCACAGTATCAACTCGCAGACAAACTAATATTCAAATTGTGTAGAATAATAATGTTGTTGAATATTTTACAAAAATTTAGTTTTTTTAAAAACAGTTAAATAAATATTACGAAATAAGAGTAACATGTATAGATAAAAAAAAGAAATTTACCATGAAAAAGTCCGACTTTACTTTTTCGCTTCACATTTACGCTAGTCGATCCATAGAATAATAGCATACTTTATTCAAGAGGTCATCAGAAGAAGTTGATCTCGATTTTAATGGAGGCGCTCATTATAATTGTATAATAATGTGTAAGAAGTTCTTGGATTTTTTTAGTTTCATTTATGCCATTAGTGTTTGATATTTTTCAGAGAAAGAAACATTATTGATCTATTTTTATACATTTTCTCTTTCCCAAAACTGGGCAATCTATATAAATTTTTTTAATAGAAAATAACAGTTTGACAATGGGTGACCTGGACATGAATTAAAATCAGGTTGATAAAGAACGTAAAAAAGGTTACAATTTTTTCACTCCACGAGTTACATTACCTTTGCAGTTTAAAATGTCGCCTTTCAGAGTAATGCATTACCGTAACATGTTGTTTTTACGAGTATGCAGTATGAAGTTTTTAAGCCGAGGCAAAGTTCATTCGATATGATAAAAGCCTGCAAAAAAAAAATTTTCTAATCTATTGTATTCAATCTGCGATGCATGAAGGAATCATGAACATATGAATCTTTTAAATGCTTTTAGAGTAAAGCCTGTTATTCCTTTCTGAGAGCAGCAACAAGCCGACATTAGTTTAATTATCATTTGGAATTACGCTTGGGCTTTATACTTTGCTGTTTTTACCATACTTTTTCATAATGCTCTGTGCGACCGCGACGTGCATTTTCATGCGCTGCCTACAGAGACTTGTGACGGCTTTATGTTTCGCGCTCTCTTCACACGTGACATCATCACTGAATTACGTGAGGGGAGTGCGTAAACTACCGCGTACTCAGACGACTCATTGATGACTGCTTTTCCGTAAACGAAACTCAGAGTTTTTTCACGCTTATCACGAGGCGAAAGTTCATAATGGTCCTTTCCTTTGAAGTTTTTATCAGGCTTTATGCGTTCGCACCTAAAAAATTAATGAAAAACAGCGATAGAGCATGAATGTAATGTTTCGACATTTCAAGCGTTAATCCTCGTGTCACCAATTCCTTTTTCTATTAAAGTCGTGATTAATTTCATCTCGCATTTGTTCTTTTTGCGATGATAAGCTGTACCATCTTATAATGACGAATTCACGACCGCTAAGCGACACCGTGACTTGATAGTCTTTGGCAAACAGACTGAAAATATGCAGAGCGAAGGGTCACGCCATTTCATCAAATACGTCTCTTGATTCCCTTTCGTGTACATCAAAGTACGAGAATTATATTGGCGTCGTTTACGTCAACTGCTTAAGGACTGCTTGCAGCTCGACATCAAAAGACCACGTCTTTTATGAAATAGGTAGCGTAAGGTCCTGCTTAGAACCATCTGAAATCCTCAAGCTGCAAGAGTTGTCCTCGAAGAATCCATTTGCCGTACGGACTCGGGGGTTTGGTAGCATGCACCTTTGCATGATCAAATCGCGTGACTCTTTTCATCAATATGATCGCGCTCAGTGAAAATGATTGATCAGAAATTTCATTTGGTGTGATGGATGGTATGTGCGTTTGTACAGCGATCGCGTAAAATGCGATGAAAATGTTTTCTCTTGCATTATTCAACATGTTATTGGATTCGTGCTATGTAATTTTGAGCTGATGCGAGTGAAGAGGTTTTAATTACTAGCAGAATGAGTGATAAGTCTGTCGAATTTCATGCAAACTGATTGTTTATTATGAACATGCGAAGATGTGTACGAAGATTCGAGAAATAGATGGGGACATTGACTTTGAGAGACTTCGATATCAAATTGTAACTGATTGTAATTATGTAAGCTTCATAATGTTAGCCGATAACTGAGGACAGTTTCTGTAAACGTGCATGAATGTTCCATAGAAAGTTTTAACCTTGTTTGAGTAATTCGCGCTGTTCTTGGTCAACACTTTGCACATTACGAGCATGCCGAGTGTTTGTGCAGAAGACAATTGAGATGCATTCGCGAGAAACTAGAATTTCTCCAGTTATCGACATAATATGTACTTAACGAAACTCACTTACGGGTATTAACTAGTGATTGCACATTGCAGCCGTATTTAACGCTCCAACGAATTAATATTGCACACGCTGAGTTTGTTAAATTTTGAAGATGTCAATGTTTACAACGTGACTCTCATTATACTTTTACGAACGAGTGAATGTTTTTCAGTTACTTCAGGCACGTATGCCACAGTCTGAATTTGACCACCTGGCGAGTAATTCATGTGCGTTTCTAGTCTTGCTTTTATGAACTCCCGAAGAGAAAAATACGCAAACAAAAGAAATTTGCGTTTCCGAGAGCGTTGTTTTACTTTTCCGCACATTTCGAGGTTTTCATATCTCCTTTCTGCTCGACCCTCTCTATTTTTCTCGACATAATGAAGTTTTCGACTACAGTCCAACTCCATTGTTCCTTTGCGACTCTGTTTTAGAACGCGAAATATCGTCACATACAGCGGAAGCATTGACAATTTTATTTGAAGTATCGCGATGGAAATTTGTTCGCCAAGGGCGATTTCGATTATCGAATCCATGATAAATTAATGAGGTAACAGGATGTAAACTGCTGTACAAAAGTGTTCCGATACTAAATTGATCGAACATTATAAATAATATAATAACACAACTTTAGAAATATTATTTGGTGAAAAATGACGAGTTATTGTGTTATTACAACCTTTGTAACCATCCAAGCATAGTTTACAGAAAACTTTAGCAATGTACTTTGTTGAAAAAACAAGAGTTGAAACCTAATACACATTAGTGTTTAGACTTTTGCATAGCAGCGTATATCAAGTGATGTAACATTCGATGAGTCGAATACAAAATTTAGAATGAAGTTGTAGTGAAGCTATCAACAACCTATTATCAGATGAGTCAGAATAGTTAAAATTTCCCTGCATGTACATATTTTTAAGAAGGCATCTTGAAAAAAAAAGCTAGCTGTGCCGAATCGATAGTCTGCGGAGCATTCGGTTCGCTTAGTATTGAATTGATGATGGACCGTGAGACAAAAATTACGAGGAAATAAATTCCCCATGAGAGTAGGCGGCTCTATACATGTCGCTTTCAATGAGCCATAAGTAATAAATTGCAAAGTTTTCATATCAGGTGGCGGAGTTGGTGGAACTTTTGCTTCATCACTAAGTCACGATGCTTTTATCCGCGTCATTCTTACTACGTCCCTCATTCAGGCTCTTTCACTATGCATCGTTTTTTCCAGAGTAAAAACTACCCTACTATTTTTAACCTCTTTTTCACGTGAACTTAATAATTCTATTTTGCCAGCACACTTGTAAAGAAATTATGAGAACCAAAGGAAATCCTTGAATCGTTGATTTCGGAGAAAATAGGATTTCATGCAACGGATTTCTGGGCGATGAGAAAAAAGTTCGATTATATTTCATTGATTCTCACGAAGCGGGTTCGTTAGGGCGGGAATTGAAGAAAGTTGAATGCCGACTAAAATCTTCACGAATTATCGGAGCGCTCTGAAGTGTTCGATTTTTATAATAATTTTCTCCCATTACATGAGTTTCTCACAGACACTTTGATTTTATATTTCTTGAATCGTGAAAATTGCAGTGTTCTACAGAATCGAAGTGAGATGTTAAAATTTTTAAGGACCGAGTTTTTACGATTACTGCCAAGAGGGGATCTACGACTCGATCGTTTTTCTTTTACAACTGGTAGTATAAATCTTGATATCATCGTTTTTCTGTGATATTATTCAAATTGTGTGCGTAAACGTCGAGTATTCTGGCGATCATGTTGCGAATAAATAGACGATGGAAATTTGTTGATGCGCAGTGGGCTTAATGTTCGCATGCATTGACAATATAATTCAAGAGAGTAGAATAATGCCCTCGTCCGCTACAGACGCTATTGGTTCAGAGAAACAATGGATTTATAGCACTTGCATTATAAACCAGGGGCATGAAAACGACTTCTGTTTGAAGCGCGGCCAAAATGTAAGCGCCCCATCTGCATATGGAAGGCATTTGGAGTTTCTTGGTTGTTTTATCTGATATGCTATCAAGAAGTGAGATGCAGTGTTACTGCAAATGACAGTTTCAGTAAAGATAACATCGTAACTGCGAATGGTGGTTTCAAAACTTCAATTGATAATTGAGTAATTCATATTTTGCAAGGAAATAATTAAAAGAAACTTGATGTAAATTGTTTTTAAGATTTTCATTGTATGTCAGTAATTTTGAGTATTTAGAAGTGCTTCATGTAATGAAAATTGTTGATCATTTGTTACGTTGCTACTATAAAGTGACAGAAAAGATGTTCTGCGATTTTTGGAGTGGTTGATTATTATAAGTTAACATTTGTTGTTTTCAAACATGTGAATGAATGCTAAAAAATCTAGTACTGAACGTAGAAAACTTTTTGAACTTTTGGAAAAGACGTTGAGACCTCTAATACAAATATAAACCCAGAAAATTTTCTCATTGGAACCAAGTTTTGTTGAATCCATATCTCTGGTAGGCAACATGACACATGTGATTTTTTTTCATTTAGATTGTACAAAGGAAAAGATTTATATAGCATTCTCATTTTCATGCAATTTCCGGAAAATGAAAAAGAAATACAACTATACTATATGTGAGGGTTGAAGTAAATTGGAAAAAAATTTTGGTATGAAAATTGAAGAAATAGAAAAGCAATGTAAATCTTTTGAGTTCCGAAGAATTTGAATGAATTTGGTAAACCTTAGCGAATACAAAAAGTGTTACTTTGATATATCATAAATATAGAAGATACACTAATAAACAAGAACATTAGTAAAAAAAAGTTTATCACTACCTACGTAAACAAACGCGTAAAAAATAATCGTCTAACTTTCATACTTTTCATAAATTGTATACAGTTTTTCTCAAAATATAATACAAAAGTATCAGTAGACTATGTAAAATTTTCCATTCAACTGTAAAAGATATAATTAGCCACATTAATTGTAAAAATTTTTTAGTCTTCAAAATGAATGAAAATATTATGAAAAATTTAAAAATTGTTCAAAACACCGAAAATTTAGCTCTTCGGTTGTAATGTCTGTGTGGAAAAAACTTTAATTGTTGGAATTCAAGAAAATTTTTTCGATTTATCCACATAGTTCAAGTTATTGTGATGATTAAAGAAAAAGCTAAAAAATCGTTATAAAATCATTTAGAAGTTTCACCATATGCACTAATTAGTAATTATATATGTAAAAAAATATTCTTGAACTTATAAATCATGTTGATTATTCTCCACTGTTCTCTTTTCCCTTTTTTCTTTTACACAGACGAGAAGCTATTATAATATATGACCTACTTGCAACACCCTCTTACTTTCCTCCAAAGTCTTTTACATCGATTATCATTTTGATTGAAAGTACTTACAACTTTTTTTTTTATTTTCACATGTACGACAATAGTTTCTTTGACGATGAATATGTTGTGTGAAAAATAGAAATTGACCTCAGAACATTAATTGTTTCGACACATTATTCGACTCGAGAACATTAGAATGTCAGCCTAAACGATATGTGTCCTTATGTTGGTTTCTTCATTTTCCGCAACATATGATATTTATTTGCATTTATTCGGGTAGTGTTTTAAATTATGAGTACAATTATTTTATTGAAAACTTTGAATGTAAAACATTCAATAGAAGTTTCTATGTATTTAATAAAAAAAAAGTCGTAGAACTTTTATGGAAATCGAAAGAAATTTCTTAAAAAATTCAATAATATTTTATAGCTGTTTGTTATTTGATAAATTTGTGTATGTTATCATACATCGATTTTTTATATATTTATGCATATATCAATAAATTTATATTAAAAATCTCACAGATCAACTACTCAGTGAGGCTATGTTACATTAGTTGAATATAATATTTGTTAGAGTAGTTAAACATGTAAATAATAAAAATTAGTAAATAGTTTGAAATTATTTATGCCCTTCACAATAAAACTCATTTAAAATAAAAAAAACAATTACAATATTTTTTCATACTGCTACACTCAAGGAAATAGTTTTATTAAAACTGTGGAAAATATTTTTAATGTATGAACTTCAATAGGAACGTAGTAGCAAATCTTAGTTATAAAGAAAAAAAACTGAATTTGACTTAATTTTGAGTTATCTGAATATGTTTTTCAATATAATTTGAAGGAATGAAATTCCTGTAGATAAATTTTTTTTAGAATGATCGTAGTACAGTATATTTATTCTGAAAAAATTTCTTTTCTATTTACGAAACCTTTTCACTGGTTGCAAGACTTTCAAAAATTTTAGAGAACTTCACAGTTATTTAAAAAAAGTTTCTTATACTCCTATGATTTCTAATGTCCACTATCAATTCGATCTTGAGAAAACGAGTAAAATTTTTCTCCAACCTTTGCACCAAATCAGGTGCGCCGCCAAGTAAAGCTTCATCTTTCCGTAACTCGTCGCGACATCCGGGAGAAAAATTGGCTCACTCTCGGCACCGGCGAGGTGGAAGAATTGCGACCTGGAGGACGGGCACGTCGTCTAATATTCTATGATTTAGTGTTTTGGATGTGGCAGCGTACCCGATATCAAGGCGAAATTAAACTGATTTTTTTTCTGGACATTGCATTACATTTGTTGTTAGTCAAACGTTTTTTTCTGAATGAATTGAATTATTTTTGAGTTGGAGAGCACATTTTTAAAGTCCTGAGTTTACACCCGTAAAAGAAGGACGTCGCACCCAGTTTAAGGGTAGAGTTCAGATATAGTTCATTAGTACAACAATGCGGAAAATACTTGTAGTTTTAAATTAAACTATGTGTTACCTGTTGAAATGAATGCGACATCTATTTTTCAAGGATTGTAAGAAATTCCTGATTTTCATGGACGTTACGACAATTTTTTTCTCTGCTAGTGAACTTAATTTTCTCAATTCTTTTTTCAAGATTTTCTGACTGTGTAAGCTATAGAGTCGTTCGATCTTTAATCGTCCTGATAATTCAATTTAGGTTTATTTTTAGTATTTAGGATCTGGAAAAAAATTTTTGTTTAGCTAAAAACGTAAACACATGTTTGTTGAAACAATTTTTTCCCGGAATAATAATATGAAAACTTAGTGTGAAAACTTAAAAGTCATGAAATTTTTGATTATATCTGCATGATAATGAAAGCAATAAAACAAATTTCTAAAGCTTTTTAATAATTTTCCAAAAGTAAATCCTTAGTGATGAAATTGAAGTAGGATTATTATGATCAATCTATTTTGGTTAATTTATAGAATTTCGAAAAAAAAAATTATCAAAAGTAACAAAAAAAATGTAGTTCTTCAAAAATGAAATTTGACCAATACAGCTCAATACTGAATTTTATCTATATCACGAACTTGTTTTTTTTTTTTTTTAAATTAAGAAGAGAAAAAGATAATTTATCAAATTTTTTATTTCAAACATTTTTCGATATTCTTAAAAAAATCTCAATTATCAAAATTTTTCATTTCGAACATTTTTTAATATTCTTAAAAAAATCTCAATCATCAAAATTTTTTATTTCGAACATTTTTCAATATTCTTAAAAAAATTTCAATTATCAAAATATTTTTTTCGAAAAATGTAGTCGTGAATTTTTGTTCGATCGAAACTATATCTAAAATTTTGAATGAATAATCACAATTTGACTGTCTTAGCTAATGAACTGAACTTTATTGAAAAATTTACACGTTGAAATTATGGTAAATTAACTTTTAAGTTGATATTTGAGAAACTCTTTATAAAGAAAAAATTGACATTTTAGCAAAAAAAAAAAAAAAATCACGAGTCTCGCCGATTTTTATAGCGATGGCATGAAAATATTCCCACTTTTAATTAGAGCTAACCTCAAACATATGGACGATGTCAGATAAAATGTCCAAAAGAAAATCAAGTTAGTCGATGACCTTCTTGACGTTTCTGAGAATCTCAATTTTTTTTCGTGATCGTTAATACAATTAAAACTTGTGTTGCCGGAAACTTGGTACACACTTAATGGCTCAACAGCGCCACGCTATCGAGAGAGCGCCGCGTCGACTGTAATATTGTCCCACGCCCCCCGCGAACTTTCCTCACATATTAATTTTCCCAAGGCTTTATTGATGAAGGCTGTAATCAAAAGCGGTTTTCTACCGTAATAGAATGAAGTTTGTAACTTTGGCCCCTTTTATTCCTCTCGGCTCTTGCAGGCGGGGATTACCAGGTGCGATATTTCTTTCCGGCGTTAGGTATTATAAATGCTTCGCTCTTCCTGACTTTTTTCTGTTTTTTGTGTAAAAAAAATTGTTGTGGGTAAAGTAAATCGTTTTATCGTTGATATTGCGAGTGTTAGACTAGAACGAATCAACTGTAGTAGATAAGCTAAGGTGATTCTATCTTCTCTTGGAGTGAGGGTTATCACGTGGTAAAGAAAAATTGATAGGTAAGAACTATACCACTTATACATAACATGAGATATAGTTTTATTTTGTATTTGCACTGTCCAGGCAGTTTCAGCATGCAATTTCTCAACAAACAATACACTTAAATTGTTGAGTTAACATCGAAAAAAGTGCATAGAGTTCAAAAGACATACACTTGAAATTTTACATATCAGTTCGTGGGTTTTTTATTATTGTTGTGGAAAGGCGTAGTTCGTGGGAATGAATAAAGTGAAGGTCGTTTGTCAGGTAGCGTACGTCCATTACAGGGAAAAATTGAGTAGCGATCCGGCCATAAACAAACAGAATTATACGGTGAACGGGTGGCTTGATTCTCACCGCGCCGCACGCTTGGTATACACTGGAGGCTTTTGGTACGTATGTGCCAAACGGATTTTCCGCGCTTCCTCCCGTTTTTACAACCACGTGCTTTTTTCTGTTCTTCTCTCACTCTTTTATTTTTTTCATCGTCAAGCTTTCCGACTAGTCGCATTGCAGCTACACTTTGTCACGCCGGTTATGTATGCAAATCAAGTGGATACAAGTGTGAATTTTATACAGTGACGTTTGTCGAAATTGTATAAATTGTTGATGAAAAATTTTTTCTCTGTGTACAGATAAAATGAAATTCAACCAAACTCATTTCAACGATTACTGTTCTTTGATATAGATATGAAAATTTTTTCGAGTCGTTGTGATTTGTATAATGCATTTGATGAAAGTACGGTATAAGAACAAGTATAACTTTTGCGACCTGCACTCCTTGTTCGAACCTTAACAGGAATTTCGAAATAATCCGACAACGTTGTTGAACAGTGCTGCTCTGGCGCACGTAACGACAACTATAGTCATAAAATCCCGCTGACGGTAATTTTCCGTTGAGTTCCAAGAAACGCTGGTGATCGTTGAAATTTATTCATTTCTGTTAATTGCGCGTAATAACATTGTCGTGCACTTCGAGCCCCGGCAATTCCAACGGAATCGTTACACCGCGAAGAGAGTGGATTGGTGTCTGAATTATTTTTTATACCTCTTCTCGTTTCAGCAGGAAAATTTGCTCGTCTATTTCTAGATTGTAATTTTACGGTTTTTCAATCTAGGAAAATTCACTTTTCAATATGTATCATTTCCTTGTAATTGTTGTTCGTATCTCATATTGAGTTGGAATTTTTTTGCAGTCGTTGTTTACTTTGTGAGGGATGATGGTCACGTGGGATTGAAATTTAATATCATACTGGGCGGTGTCGGTGATTAAACACTAATATATTCATGACCACTTGGGCAACTTTCTGGTCAATGTTCGGGGGATGAGATCGCGAAGTAATCTAGTTACCTTGCTCTTTCAGCCCTTTATGCAACGAACTACGATTCAATTAAATGGAAGACTTGGCTTGAACAAGTTGAAATTTCACGCTTGGTTTCAGTCAGTGGATAATATCAAAGTTTGAACATCGCGGGATATTATTGACATCAGCTATAGCTTTTGATACAAGTGCTTTCGTTTCCCAAATGGAGTTTATTTGTCTGGATTATGATGAAAGTTGAAGTGGTAAAGTTCGTTTGCTTTAAAATACACATTGGAACATCTTCATTTACACAGTTATTTTGTTGTTATCGAAAAGTTTTCTGCAAGGTTCAGAAAATCCTTATATTTTTTTTTCTGACTTTATTTCCATCACGAAATAATTATTCGTATTTCAAGTATGTTTAAGATACGATTTTCCAGTATTGAGCGTAGTAAAAATGATGCAGCCAGAGTAAAAAAAACTGGATCATGTATCAGATTAGCTTTGCTGAGAATGATTTTCCAAACGGTTTCAGTTGTCATTTGAAACGAAAGTTGTTGTTTTAATTTTTGGACATCATTCGTAAACGATGAAGATAGTCAATGCAAATTTTTGTATACAATAAAATATCTGAAGCGTTCGAAATTTTTGATTATGAATATTTGATAAAACCTGAAGCTTGTTGTCGACAAAATTCGTAAAAAAAAAAAGAAAAATATAATCAAGACTTCGACAGTACACTGCTCAAACTCACGAAGACATCGCGAAACTAGAAAAAAAAAAGAATATAAAAAAACGTAAAACTTCTAAGAATTACAGTAACTACATTAAAATTAAAGAATCTTGGACCTTTTTTTTCTTCTACACAGTTTTATAAAAAAAAAATCATTTTCTTCGATAAGTATACTGTTTTAACTGAAGGAAAATAATTTGTATCGCAATAAAAGATTTCAAAAAGTCTATGAGAATACAGTTCATAAATTAATGACAGAAGAAATAGGTATTTTTACTTTTTTTGTAATTAACAGAATAAAAAAAAAGAAAAAATAATAAAAATATTAGAATATTGTTAGGTAAATTAGAAGAAGCTACATGATACTCTAAAAAATCGATTGTTCATTTTTAAAATAAAAATAAACAAAACATAGAAAGTAACGAATTTTAAGAATTAGTTACTGCATGAAAATTCTAGTGTTGAAAGTATTTTAATATTTTTCATGTAAAGTTTCACAAAAAAATACAAGTCCCTCTTACCTATTGCCCTTTCTCAAAAAAGATTTAAAATCTTTTGTTTTTACAAAGAAACTTCTGCAAATCAGTATGATAAACTATCAAATAAGTACAGAAAGCTCCAACCAGGTAAAATATTATTTTCCAAAATGTCAGAAGAATTTACTTAAAATTCCAAGAAGCTAAATGACGCTCTGAAAACTCACAAGGAATATTAGGAATTGACAAAAAAAAAAAAAAAAATACGAATGATTTCAAAAAAATATTCAGTGATTCTTCAACTAAATAATATACTTATTAAAGCCGTTGTGTTGCTTCAAATGCATTATTTTTTAACAGTTAAGAAATTTGTCTTTGGTTAAAAATGTGATTTGGTAACTATCAACAAACCTGTATCCGAGCTAAAGGCATTCATTTTAACTCCAACCAAATTAATGTTACATAAAAACAACTAGAATAATTCGTGGACAGAAAATTTCTTAAACGTTAATCAATTTTCCTGACAAATACGAAATTTGGCAGCATATTTACTGTAAATAAACGTTTCTCTCAGTACACCAGTTTCATGCAAAACTAAAAACCCTTTCTTCTTGATGCATCTCCATCCAATCCAGCTCAAAAATTTATGTTGAAAAAAAAAACGACAATTCCTCAAGACAGTGCCATATACCGTTTCATTAATATTGCAGCTTACGAACTTCCTCGGCTTGCGAAGTACACAAAGCCTTTACTTTCATCGCGTATACTTTAATACGAGCATTATTTTATCAAGTACCCTGAAGGGCGCGAGTTTATATCCATTTCGGCGTAAGAGATACATGACTCGCGCGTGAGACCACACCGAGTAATAATATGCAAGTGTCGTTTCGCGGGATTTATAAAACCCCGCATCAACGCGATATAGAATTTACAAGTTTCATACGACGACGGCGTTAGTCGCGCTTACGATTTTACGAGCTTTTCGCTGCACCGCCACAACGTTGTCTTCACCATATAACGCGAACGCGCATCGATGTTTGCAGCGTCGTAACGCCGCAACGGCGGATGTACGGAGACATGTGGGAATTTTGCATAATGAAACCATACGCATGATTTCCATCCCCGTTCTCGTAAAACATGCCGCGGCTTTTTGGGCAGCCATCGGTTTAATATAATCATGATGACACTGATGTCGATGAACATGTGTGAGGGTGAGAACGAAGACGTACATTGGAAACTCCCATGTACGATCTTCCTCTTTTTCGACGGTAAAATGTTCCTCTTCAGGTCATTTTTCACGGGAAAAGTTTCAGAAAATCTTTTCATTTTTTACTAATAAGGATACCTTTTGAAAAAAGAGGTGAAGGAACGACAGATTGTTTTCTCCAAATATTCGAAAAAATGGACCATTCTTCTAGAAAGGATGTATTAAATTTATGTCAAGAACAATTATAAATGAAAAAATGTACATTTCGTAATCGGGAGCTAGAGTCAATTTTGGCGAAACCGTACGTTTTTGCCCGAGCTGAAGGCGAGGGTCGAAATAGGTGAAGCCAAAATTGACGATAGCTCACGATTGCGAACAATATTTTCCATCACAATAGCCTCAAAGTCACGTCAAAATGTCCGGTTTGAGGTTAGAGTGATGAAAAGTAAATTTTTTTAACACATTCAAAAAATCGATTGATTAGCAACTTTACAATGTAGATTCTAACATAGTTTTACGAAAATAAAAATATCAAACCTTTTTTTTACATTCAAAGAATCATAGTTTTCATAATTTTAATCTATAACTACGTTTTTTTTTGGCTCTTTATTTCTGGGATTTATTTGAATCTCGCTTTGCTGTAAATTAGATGAAAAGAGTTTTCTCAAAAATTCATTAAAAACGCAGAAAGTTTCAAATAATTAGTAGAAGTTTTTTGTATTATTAAGACAAATTGTTCTCGAATATTATTTGTATAATACGTCATAAGTTGAAATAACGTATGGACATATGCAGGGTTTTGTAAAATCTCTAGTCAGAAAAAAAGTACTCAACTAGACACGTGTAGCCTATACGAATTTATCAAATGAAGCTCAAAGCCGAAACGTCATTCGCATAGTTGAATAGTCTGGATATGGCCTCACCAATACGAAGCCAAACAAATCACTAAATCACATCAAATCATCGGAAACACAGGCAAATGAAATCAGATTCACACGTAATCTGTAATTTCGTCCCGTCCTAATTACGAAAATGCGTGGCGTCCGTGACTGGCGTTTGAATCTATGGCTAAAATCTATCGCCGCGTCACTACGTTCTTTCCCAGTTCCGTGAAGTTGGCAACCCTGAACGCAATTTTTTGCCCAAAATTTTTCTTTTTTTAATCTGACGTTGGTTTATGTTGATCCAGTTAATTTCTTCTTTCGTCCAACTTTTGCTCGAAAGTAATTGAATAAATAATCGAATGAGTTATTGGTTTTTTCACTTAAGGGGGATCACCTGTGTGATATCCGATTCTTAACCCATTTTTAAAGAATTTTTTTCTCTGTGACAAAAAAAGATTTTTCGACAAACTTTTTTTTCAAAAGTAAGATTTGTTCAGGCTCTTTTTCTATAATTTTTTTTTGCAGCCGAAAAATCCGGTGTGCACGATTTCTGACTTCGTGGTGATCAAAAATGATGACATGTACACATTTTATATTCGTCTTTGTGTCCCGTAGGTATTGACCGAGGCGATTTTTAATATATTGTTTATTTAGAAAATGGCAACATTTTTTCAAAAATTACGCATTTTTGCCCTATTTTTCGATTCTATTTTACAAAAAAAAAAGAACTACACAATATTTCGCAAAACCGTTCGGTCAATACCTGTAAAAATGTTCAAGTAACATGATAAAAAAAATTTTTTGCGAATTCGTGAAGTAGACTCTGAGTAATCCTGCACACTGTAAAATAAATATGGTTCCGAGAAAAATGAGTTCAAAGATTGAAAATTTAAAAAATGATTATTTTTAGTGACTTATATTTAGTCTGCTATTCCAGGAC
>JAPYZL010023003.1:0-24359 GCA_030522825.1 Platygaster orseoliae
CCAACGAGTGCAATTGCGCACTCGCTTCGCTCGTGCCCAAACTTTGCACTCGTTGGAATCATCCTTTTTCTCCCTTGTAGCATAAATATCTATTTCATATCTTCTACAATCATGTTACATTTTTCATGAACACCTTGATAAATGTTGTACCGTTATAGTTTGAGTTTAACGCTTACGACTTTTTTTTCACAATTTCATTAATTTATGAATAAATATTTTCAATTGGTTGAATCTATAACCATAATTTCTTTTTAAATATTTATTTCTCAGTTTTTTTTCATTTCTTTTACCATGCAGTAAATTGGATAAAAAATTTTGGGATGGTATCTATTGTGCATAAATTTTTTATGCATTCTTGACTTTTTGCATAAATTTATTGTACATACATATTTTTGTGCAGCTGTCGATTGTGCATAATTTTTTGTGCAAATTGAAATTATAGCTTGTCCTTCATATATACAAGAAAATAGTTGCAACAATCTATGGAAAATCTGAATTGCAATCTCAGGTATTTGGTTTTTATAAAAAATGGCAAAATTCTTAGAAGAATCAGAAATTACTTATAAGAATTCCGTTTTTTATAAAGTTGACCTTATGAAATTCTTATGAAAAAATTTTCTTATGAAAATTATAAAAATATCATAAAACTCAGTTTATGATAAATATTATTATTCTTATTATTTATCATACAAACCTTGTAAAGACCAGTCGCACTTTTATAAAATATGTCAAAATCTTATAAAAAATGAATCATATGAAATATCAAAATTTAATAAATATTTTAATATAAAATATTGCACAAAATCTTATTTAAAAAACCGTATGAAAAGAATATTAACATAGAAAACGAAGAATAAAGAAAACTCTGAAAATATAGCCATCAACTAAAGTTAAAAAATACAAATATACTGAAAAATTGAGAAAGACTTTTTTTCGGAAAGACTGTTTGAATAAAAAAATTTTTTATCAAACAAATTTTTGTAGAAATTTTACACAGAAACAAGTTTTTATGAAAAGATGATTTTATAAAAATTTCTACAGGAAATAGAATTTTATGAGAAAAAATTTTCTTATGAGGTTTTTCTAAGGTTGCTTTTTTAAAAAAGTTTTTTTTATAAGAATTTGATAAGATCGATCTTATACAGATTTGTATAATGTTTTTATAAAAATCAAAATTATGTACTAGGGTCACAGGTCAGCAACACAAGCAACCATTAGTATTATTTACAAGTATTTTAACTACTTATTTTATAATTACAAATAAATTATGATGATATAATTATTATCAATAATTGCATTCTTAAGAAGTATTCGTAAATTTAAGATTGCTTATTACAAGTTATATAATTCTAAACAAAGATAATGTTTTTTTATGAATTTAAACAATTATAATATGCACACTGGACTGCTGCACAAAAATCTGTATTCACAATAAATATATGCACAATGTCAACAATGCACAAAAGATACCCTCCCAAAATTTTCGTCTACAAGTTTATGAACTTGACTTAACATTGAATTCAAATAATGAGAAAACAAATAATCATTTTTGAAACGAATTTATATACTAAATACAGTCAATTTAATATTGTGATACAAAATACGCAAAATTTTCAAGATTCCTGTATCTAAAATATCAGAATCCCAAATTTTTCTGATCTTGAATTTGAAATTTCTCATTAATTACATGGCTATTGTTATACTATTTCATAATTGTCTTTTTTACTTTGATTTTGAAAAAAAATCAAGTAAAAAAATTACCAGAAAAAATTATTAACATTGCAGATTAAAAATGATTGATTTTCAATCAGCAGATAGTATTGAGGTGAATTTTTCATTTAAATATTAATTCAATAATAAAAAAAATATTAATCATAAAACGAAGTTACTGCAATATTCTTTATTTTCCCAATTTCTTTCAAAATTTTTTTGTTTTGTAGTAACTTTTAATGTGGTTGCACTAACCACAAATTGAGTTGTTGTTTAGAATATTAAATTATATAATAAAATATATCAATGTATTTTAAACTTACAAGCGTAATATTATATAATAATTTATAATTGATTACATTTAATTATATCAATAGAATATAATGATAATTATTATATAATATTAATTTACAAGCGAATATTTATTATTATTGCATATAATATATACTTCATAATTTTATTTCTTGAATAACTCTCATACTAAATACCGAAACGTCGAAATAATAAAACAATTCATTTTCATAATTGAAAAATCAACTAATTTTCATATATTACGTATATTAATCCGGTAAAAGAAACAAAAGAACTGCATTAATATTCACCTTATCAAAAACGTGGCATGGTGTCAATTGTACATATTTTCATATGAATTCGTTTACAGAACACAGGGCAAAAAATGTGCACAACCATTCCGTGCACAACAAATTTGTGCACCCTCAACACCAACCAAAAAATTATTGCACAATTCATATTAGTTTATTTTCTCGAAATGCTTAATGCACGCAAAATTTCCGCTGGAACGACACCCAGCCAAAATTTGCTTCTTCTGGCTGAAACGTTCTGGGAATTTTCAAAGTGCTCGCGTGGCAGCCATTCTATTGACCCAGAGAATATCCCCGGCGGGTGATTTTCACCTTTTAGGGTGCTTTGAACCGAATCAAACGCTGGAATTTTCCCGGCGCGAAAAAACACGCCGCCGCGATCTTTACGACGATCGCGAAAAAAAATCTGGTTAGATCAAGCCTCGTAAAGCGTTGCGATACGATCTTCGCGTGCATGTCCGGCGGAAAATATAATCGAGTAATTCGTTTTTCATTTTATGATCAACCTTCAGTTTTCTATACGTATAAATGACACGTATAATTTTTTCATCTGACTTTTCAAACTGCAGCTAAAAATATACGTATACTTTACGTCAAATATATTTATAAATATTTTCCGTTGCATGGTCTGCCAGTTATTTGTTAAGTTGACAATTGAAACACTCGAATTCCTCAACACCAATTTAACCAGAATTTTATCATTTCAGTCGCGAAAAAAAATGGCTTTTGTACAAAGTGGGTGTTTTGCTTTGCATGAACGATCGTGTTGAACCGGCGGCAGTTTCCGTTTTTCTTGAAACGAAATCTCGTGACATGCGTTTTCGATGTTTCACTATTATGCTCGACACGCAGGAGAAGCTTGCATTTATTCACAACCTGAACGCCGAATATTCGAATAAAAATCGTAACGTCTGAAATTTAGAGGATCACGCTATAAAAAAAATACGATGAAAATTCTTAAAGTCGATTCAATGGAAATGTTTAATTATTAGCAAAATTCACATTATTTTGATGGTACATTTTCTATGAAAACCCATAGAAATAATAGGGGTATCATTATTTCTTTATAGAAGAATCAAATTGTGTAACCGCAGCCTAGAAAATATTAACTTTCGCGATTGCGTTTGTTTATGTTATGTAATTGGTACATTGCTTCCATGGCTAAACGGAAATGTTGCACTGCAACAGGCAAACGGCCCTAACAAGTACTGGGAATGCGGAGGTGACGCAATGCATTTCACACCTGGAAGCATCGTTTCGATTCGAACGTGAAACTGAAATTGGCAGTGAAATTTAACATTCGACGATCAGAAGTTATATCATAAGTTTTTTTTTTTTTAAATATAGTTGACTGATTTTTGTAACTCTTATAACGACAATCAATATTTATGATTCTATAAATATTAATTGATAGGTTATTCTATTGTAAATTATTTTATATGACAAGAAGAACAGGAAAATAAAAATTGTTAAATTGATTTGATTGAAATATAATAAGTGAAATATAATATATTGAAATATATTGAAATATAATAAATAAATCAGCAGTTAAATCATAAATGATTTAACTGCTGAGGAGGCCAAAAGATAATATGGTTGAAGGTAGAATATAAATAATAAAAGATAAGTTATTTATTCAAGGAGATAATAATAATGGAAATCTCAGCTACAATGGTTTCTGTTATTCTTGCAATCATTATAAACATTGACTGAAAAACACAATGAACGAATTAGGATAAAACATTTGGAGTTCGTGTTAATTGATTCGAATTGAAAAATCTGTGATACAAAATATAGATACTATCTTTATGGAAATTCAAAAGATAGTTTATAGATAGAAAAGCATTTTTTCAAAATTATACCATTAAAGGAGCTTCCATAAATTAAGTCACAGCCTTAGGAGGGGGGGAGCCCATTTGTGACAGTTTATGATAGAGGGGGGGGGGGGGTCTCAAAAACGTGACATCAGATTTGTGGCACAATTTTTTTTTGGTGAAATTAAACGTTGCTCCGGGAAAAATTGCTAGTGATGATTTGTATTTCCATTGAAGAACATGAGGCATTTTATATCTATTTTCGATGTGACTGGAAATTGATGTGGTCATTCAACAAAATTGTAGAAATGAAACTAGAATCTAGAAACTAGATTAATTGACAAGAGTTTTTAACATTTTCTCGAATTTTGCAATTTTTTAGCATCTAAGAGAGCATTTTCATTAAAAAAGTTGAAATTAGTGGGTATTTTCAGTACTTTTTTTTCGATGTATTTATATGATGATAATCATAATTAACGTAATAATAATAATAATAATAATAATAATAATAATAATAATAATAATAATAATAATAATAATAATAATAATAATAATAATAATAATTATAAGGTTTAAAAAATAATAAAATAACACAGGCGTCTGAATTTTTTGATTCCGAAATTTTTCGAAATTCCAGAAATTGAAATCGTTGAAAATTGAAATAAATGAATTTCATTTAAAAACACATTAATAATAATTTGATGAATAAATAAAATGTATAGATGATTTAATTCCGGATAAATTAAACTTTTTCAAAATAAAATATTTTTTTTATTATAAATAAACAACTTTCTAGAAAATTGGGAAGGCAATTGAATAAACAACCGTTTTATAATGTAAAAGTTATAAATATAATGCTATAAAAATCGCATTGTTAAAAATAAAAAATTTTTTGCCTCACATTTAAAATCCAACATTGTGACGTGACACAGGAGGGGGGGGGGTCTGCAAATTTGTGACACACTGTGACAGAGGGGGGGGGGGGTCCAAAAAACACCAAAAAACCTTGACATCATTTATGGAAGCTCCCTAAGACTTCCAAAATTTTGAAAAACTCTTGAAAATGTTTTAAATTTACAAAACCTTTTTAACAAAAGTCTGAAAAATCTGACCACAGAAAAAAAAAGTGAATAATACTGAAAATCAAGAAAGAATAATAAACACGTTGCGTCTTAAAAAAAATCTGCGAGCAATAAAAATTTTCCAAGACCCCGAATCACGATATATGACGCAGCGAATAAAGAAACTGAGATTTCGCAAGGATTCGAATACATTGAACTTTCGACATTCTATCTTTCATCGCGGATTTTTCTTGCTGAAACACCGACTATTTTATAGGACTTTCAAGCTTATGTTGAACTTAAAAATTACTCGAACTTGGAAATTTTTGTCATTTTAATCCAAAACCCAATTTCATTTTAAAGCAGCACTAATTTACAAAAAAAGAAATAATTAAGGAATGTTGTAGTTTTTATGACTTAACTTATTGAGAAATTTTCAAAAATTCCTCTATAACTTCAATTTTTCGTACAATGAAGTTAAATAAAAATTCAAAAATATTCTAAATTTTCTATTAAAGTCAATTTTACGTGAATTTCGAAAAAAACTATATAATAGGAAAGTGCATTTAAAGGTTCTCGTTAATCTACAAAAAACTATCAAGATTTCCCAGTATTATATGCTTTGAATGACTCTCGAATCTTTGATTCTTAAAATCAAAATCTTCGGCGTACTCCACTCAAAATTTCGCAAAATCTATTGAACAGTCAGTTATTCGTAATTTTAATTTTTTCCAAACAATTCAAACAAATTTTATTACACAAAAACGGTTCCCGGTCACTTTCCCGACAGACCTTTTACCCGACTGAAAAATCCCGACAGATCTTTTACCCGACAGACCTTTTACCTGACAGACCATTATCCCGACAACCTTTTTCCCGACACCGAATTCCCGACAGTCACTTTTCCCGACAACGTTTTTCACGCTGCGCGTTTGTGTTCAACCTGTTGATTTTTATAGGAAGAATAGTTTTAGAGAGCTCAAACTATCCAAAAAGTTCGACAATACACTTAAGATTATGACAAGCGATTATGAACAAAAGTAAACAAAAATTATGTTTAACTTTTACAAAACATGGATTTTTCGTTAAAAAAAAAACACACACAGATTTAATTTTATTTAACGAAAACATGCATTCATTTTTCAAAAGCTACCTTTCGAAAAAAAATGGAGAAAATTACAAAATCAAATAAGAAGTATTGTCAAAGGTTACGAAACATACAAGGCTGAAAGAAAAATACTCGAATACCTACAAAATTTGGTTTTCACGATCATTATTTAAAAATAAATATTTAAAAATAAAAATGTACATCGGAAATAAACTATTGTAAAAAAAAAAGATTTTTGTCGTGATCATAGTCTGTCGGGAAAAAGGTTGTCGGGATAATGGTCTGTCGGGAAAAGGGTCTGTCGGGATTTTTCAGTCGGGAAAATGGACGGTAATCCACAAAAACACTTTCTGAAACACCGAGTATTTTATACAACTTTCAAGCTTATGTTGGACTAAAAAATTACTCGAACTTGGAAATTTTTGAATTCTATTTCAAAACCCAATTTTATTTTAAAGCAATACTAATTTACAAAAAATGAAATAATTCAGGAATTTCGCAGTTTTTATGACTTAATTTATTGAAAAATTTTCAAAACTTCCTCTATAACCGCAATTTCATGTACAATAAAATTGAATTATAATTCAAAAATATTGTAAATTTTCTATTAAAGTCAAGTTCACGCGAATTTCGAAAAAAACTATATAATACGAAAATGCATTTAAACGTTCTCGTTTAAAGCATTTAAATCTATTCAACAGTCAGTTGTTCTTAATCTTCATTTTTTCCCAAACAATTAAAAACATTTTTTTCACACGAAAATGCACAATCATGCATTATTCTTACAAATGGATTGCGAATAAAAGCGCAATAAATCACGTTGCGTAATCATTTGGAAATTCGATACGTGATGCAGGGAAATGTATGTGACGCATTATCGGCGTGTTTTATTGTTACAATTATTATTTATTGCAAAAGATAGCGGCGTTGGTTCGCATCCACGAGCGATTGCAGCGTATTCTTTCTTATGTCAAACAATGCGCTTCTTTGCGATGTTGCATCATCGTCGCAATTGCTATATACACTTGAGTCGATATAAATAGATCGGGCCACACGTAGCCTGATCGTATAGCCATTCAGCCATTATGATAAACGGATTTTTCTGAACCATAATATAGATTTATTTAAAATCCTGGTTTTCGAAAAACAGGGTTTGCACTTTTGAGCCAATTTTAAAACATCCAGTCGTGTATTAAATTGAGTAAATTAAAAATGAATGCCTTTGGAATTGGTTTTTCGCGAATATTTTTCAGTATATTTGTGCCATTTTTTGTGCATATTTGCATGCATTTTTCATTTTTTCTGTGCATACTTTTAAGGAAAAAATTGAGGAAAAAAATTATTTTTAATAATTTTCACCTATTCCATCATTCATTAAAAAAATTTTTGTACTAATCTTTATTTAACAGTAATATTCACAATTTTCGTGCATTATTATTAAAAATTTGTATTTTAATTCAGGTTCCAAGATAAGGGTAATCGAAAATTCTGTCACAATTCCTCTTTTCAAGAATCACGTCATCGTGAAAACAAATCTCTATTCAGAATTGTAAAACTATGACTATTTCTACGAGAGAGAATGCAAAAGATGAAGAATGACGAAGACGAGGGAACTACCGTTGAGTCTTATGCAATTGTAATAGCGAAAAAGCAATAAGCGCGAGTAGACTACGAGTAACCTCCAACATTGCGATTTCTGGAATGCTCTTTGTGCTGCACGTACCCCTTCCTCTAACCGAGAAACGACCTTGATAAGAAGAACTCTGGGACTACGACTATCGCGCCTTTGGTGAGGAGGGGGACGCAGAGGAAGGAAAGGAGAATCGTTTGTTTTTAATTTTCTTTTTTTTTCACTGTTCTGGCTGATTACGGGCAACGACGTGTGCGCGTATTGGGTTAAACGAGCAACGTATTTGTTTATGATTATCTGCGACTGCGTCCTTATTTGCGCTTTCGTTCAAGGACAAGGACAAGACGGAGCGAGATCTTGAATAACTTGAGCCGGATAAAAAACGTCCTCCAAAAGCATGGAAGTGCCTCGCATTTTCGAAGTGAACGTTCGAATTTATGCTTTTGTAGTACAACCGAGGTGACGAAATAAGAACCCAAATAATTATTCAATTATCTGCCTTTCTCCTATTTCTCTTTTTTTTCCTGGACTTTTGTGTTTTTTTTTCAAATGACATTTTTTTTAATTTTACTGGCTGTTGCATGAATGAAGTGTTTGTACACTGAATGCATGAAAATGGGCAAATTTAACATGATGATATTTAGATTTTTTGAAATTGGGAACAGATATTTGATTTTTTAGGAATTAGGCTTTTTCTTTGTGGAATGATGGAGTGAATAATATGTGTTTCCAAAACGTTCTATTCGAAACGAATGATTTTAGAGTATCAGAGTTGTGCCTCGAATTCTATAGAGTTTTAATTCTGAAAATTTTACATTGAATTACTAGAATGTAAAAAAATTCATTTATCACAATATTATTTAATATCAAATGATTGACAAATAGGATGAAAATACCGCAATTTTCTGGAGTTATTAAGAATTATTTGTGATAGTTTTAACAATGAATATGTTTTTTCAATTTAATAATTTATGATTATTCACGTATAATTTCAGCAGAGTTCAATGTCAAACTTCCGAATTTTGCAAGTATGAAACAGAAAATGGAATATTCATTATTTTGGTGGCTTTCGCAAAATAAAATATACGTAACACAAAATAACCATGTTTGCCTATTTATTTGACGACGCAAATTTCACGAATCAGTAGAGTCAGATTTATTTTGGAAATTCACATTAATAGGAATTGGTGTTGAAAAGAATGTATTTATATTTATATAAAATATTCATATTCATATGTTTATAAGAGTTTGAGTAATTAATTTTTCAATCTGTGTATTAGTTTGTGTTCTATGGTAAAAATCGAATTTCAGGAATTTTTTCTTGTAGCGTCAATGAAATTAATATTATAATAATTTAAAATATGAAAAATACTCGTACATTATTGTATATTCAAATAGTATTAAATATTTAAAATTTTATTCTAGATTTCTATTCAGTTTTCTAGAGTTTGATACTGCAGAAATCAAAGTTCTAAAAAATTTAAATATTTTTGTAGGTTTTTAAAAAAATTATGACAGTATAGATTTTGGGCATTTTATAGATCTCTAGAATTTTTGTATTTCATGATATTTATAAAATTTTGAATTATTTTCTTGTATTTTCTAATATTTCTAGTATTTTTATACATCGCTGTATGGATTGCTAAAAATCAATGCTCTAGAAGATTGGAAAGTTTATAAATTTTTAAGGAAACTATAGTTTTCGAATTTTAAAAGATTTCTAGAATTTCTGTAATTTTTTTAGTATTCATGAAACTTTCTAGGATTTTTAAGTATTTTTATATATTTTTGGTATTTTTGTATATTGCTAAATAGATTTCTAGAATTCAAATTTCGATCGATTTGCAATAATTTTAAACATTTCTGAGAATATCGCAACTATCTAGATGTTTATGTTTCAAAGTTTCTTGCATTTTTTTTACTTTTTTTAGTATTCGCCAGTTTTCGTATAGCTTTCTCTTGTATTTTTATGGATTTCAATGTATATCCCTAGAATTCAACGCTTTTGGCTTTAGAATTCTTAAGAATTCGCCATTTTCATAGATTTCAATTTTTCTCTACAACTTGCTAGGTTTAAACAATTTTTTACATTTTTAATTTCAACGTTTTTCTCACCAAACATGATTCATTTTAATTTCGTTCCAGTAAAAATTCTTTTGAAACCAGAATCATTACACAGGCCGACAAAATTCTAACAAATTTCAAAACCAGAAACCAGAGTATACTTTTCCAATGGTTTTCGATGCGCTGAACAAGAATCTGGCCTCAAAATTGCTCCATCATGTCACGTTTTCGAGATATCCTACCTAAAAGTGCAAAAATCGTGCACGGAAAAAATTTTTTCGCAAAAATTACCAAACAATACAGGAATCGCTGGACAATGGTGAAATTTTGTCACTTTTTCCCAAAAAATATAGTAATTTTTACCACATTTTGGGTAAGGAATCCTAAAATATGGTAAAAATTACTATATCTTTTGGGAAAAAGTGACAAAATTTCACCATTGTCCAGCGATTCCTGTATTGTTTGGAAATTTTTGCCAAAAAACTTTTTCCGAGTGGTTTTTGCCCATTTTTGAGGTAATGTACATTCACGATTTCAACTTTTATTGCAAAATGACTGCCAGCATCTTAAAATAGAAGCTTTTCCCTTCCAAATGCACTTTATTGTGCTCAAAAATAATTATTTTCCTTTGAGATATCCAATTTTGAAGTTTGGGATACACATGAATTTTCGAAGTTCAGGAAAATTAGAAAATTAAAACTGAAATGTTTCTTATGTAATAATATGTCTATACTTATATGCAATGCATTACAGATAAATATTATTTTGAACGTATTTATATACAGCTTATGTTTACTAAACGTGAAGGTGTACAAAACTTAGAAGATTCGTGTGTACCCCAAACTTCAAAATTTGATATCTCAAAGAAATAAAATTATTTTTGAGCACACTAAAGCGCATTTGAAAGAGGAAGGCTTGTACTTCAAGATACTGGTAGTCATTTTACAATAAAAATTAAAATCGTAAAGATACATAACCTTAAATACAGGCGAAAACCACGATTATCTCCAAAAACCACGATATCTCGAAAACCTGACGTGATGGAGCAATTCTGAGGCCTGTGATATTAATTTTCAAATTTCCCAAGAAATCATCAAACTAACCTACGCTAATCATTTTTACTAAATGTCGGGGAGGAGGGGGTGCTCGCCTCCCCTTAATAACGACATCACGACCCCGTGTCGAAATAGGCCGTAAAAGGGTCGTCGTCGTCGCGGTCTCTGCGTCGCAGAAAAAAGAGCGAACCGCGATATGTGTGCATGCGGTGCAGGCGATGAGACCGGTGTCGAAAAGCGTCGAACGGCGAGCGAGGCGCGGGAGGATTACGAGCAGAGTGGGTTAGGCGAGGGGCGGGAGAGGGGAGGGGAGGGGGGGAACAAGTGGAGCGCGGGGAGGTTCAACGACGGACAGCGCGGACGCCCTTGAGCGACGGGCAATGCACCGGGCGCGAGGTTCAAGGCAGAGCGGAGCTTGCCGTGGTGTCGTGTATGAGCGCCCGCGACCCCTCCGCCCCCCACCCTCGGGCGCGCGCGTCGTGCGTGGAGGGGCGCGTGTAGGGGAAATGGCGCGTTTCTTTCCGCGTCACACCGCACGCACGCGGCATGCCACCATGCACCGGTGCCACCCGGTATATTACGCCGTTGCATCGTGCTAATATTGGATTTGCGCGAGTGAAAGTGAACGATTTTTTCTCAGAGCACTACCTCGCTCGGCGGGATTTTGGATAGGGAGTTTATTATTGATTTTCTGACGAATTATTTTGGATGATTAATTGGAAGATTCGATGACAATTAGTTTGGTGGGGTTTTGGAAAATGAGTGAGATTTTTGAGTTTATGATGTGGGTGATCGGATGTGAGAATTATTTATAAGGTATCACCAGAGGCACGAGCAGACAGAGTTTTCAGGAGAGATTTTGAGGAAAAATATTACTTTGTCTTTAAATATTTGAAATATTTGAATAGTTTTATTACTGCTAACGAATTGTCTGCTTTTTTCTTATCAAATCTTAAGAATTTCGAGTAACAATTTTTAGGTAAAACTTTGTGGATGAAATATTTGAATGGCAGAAAAATATTTAGTCAATATACAATTCTCCAGTTTTTCATTCGTTGGAACAATAAATTATCAATTTTTTTTTAAACCGAACTTAACTATGATTTGAAAATTCAATGTATTTAAATTTTGGATTGTGAATTTCAAGCGGTAATTTTTTCCAGAAATAATTCCCATTTTGACGACAATTTTTTAGAGTTGAAAATTTGTAAATATCAGTCTTTCAGATTTCTAGGTATAATTTTCAATAATTCTTTCATAGTTTTTCGATATTTTCATAAAATTAGACAGTTCTATGAAGTTTTTTTAATGTTTAAAATTTTTAAACTTTCAAAAAATTGATGAACATCAACATTGCCACAGATTATCAATAAGTCAAGAAAATTTGAAGAATTTGTACAACTCCGGAAAATGTTTATAAATTTGAAAAATTAGTAATCATTGTCATTTTTCTTTAAAATATCAAAGATAGCTTTTTTTAAATTTTTTATCAAAATATAAAAACCTGTAAAATATCAAATCCTTACTCAAATTCGGAAACTGTACAGTTTATATTAATTTTCAAGTTCATGAATTCCGAAAAATTTAACATGATCAATAATTTTCAAGATGATCAATAATTCCACGATATTCGAAAAATTTGTATAATTTCAGAAAATGTTTATTCATTTTGTAGATAAGTGTTGTTTATCGTGTTTTTACAAAATACCCATGATGCTTTTTTCACTTTTTGATAAAAATCTCAAAAACTTTTGAAGTATAAAAAATTCACGAGTTCGACAAATTTTTAAAAAACTTTCAAATTTTTTAATGGTGTCTCATGTTTAAAAATTTTGAAAACTCTGAAAAATCAAAAACATTTAAAATTTGAAAGACTATCAATAGTTCTCTGAATTTCTAAAAATGTGAAGAATTAAAAAAAATGTTTAGCGACTTTGTAGACGATATCTGTTATCATATTTCTTAAAAACAAGCGTGATAATGTTTTTTACATTCCTGATAAAAACCCGAATTGTTTAAAACGTCTTAGAAAATACCGAAAATCTTTTATGAGTAAAACAAATTTCTCTAAAATTTGGAAAGTTCTCAATAGTTAGTATTATGTTTAAAATTACAAAAATTTGGAAAATTTTTAGAATATCGAAAAATGCTCGTAAATTGTATAGATTTTCAAAAATTCTTAGAACTCCGTCGAACTATAGAGAAACCGTGTTATACCCTTTAAATTAAAAAAAAAAAATGTATTACTGTACAAAGATGATCGATAATTTTTAAAATTTCAATAAAAACCTAGAATTTCGAAAAACGTTGGTAAATTTCAAATTTTCGTAAGTTTTTACGATTAATTCAAACTACAATATGTAAATCACTGCATTTTTGAATGGATACTTGACCTATTTTGGTATTTTATATTGTTAACCTATATAGAATTTTCCAGGTAAATAATACTGTCTACCATTAACACATTTTTTGCATTATTTCAAGAAAAAAAATCCATGTTCATACAATAGAATTTCATATACTCTTAAACATGGAGCAACTAAACCTTTGCGTCTGTTGCGTAAACAAAGTGACAGCATCGGTAGAATGTACTGTGGTTTTCAGTCACTTGTTTTGATCTATTATCAGTTAATTGATACAAATCAAATACTCGACAATATTCAACGCTAATCGCAAATTTATTGCTCATGTTTGCGTAATTATATTATTGCTACTCTTATCGTATACTATGCGTCATTCGATCAACATTCCAGCTAACTGAATTTCCCGGAATTCATTTTCTTCAGAAAAAGCAATAAAACTTTTGTTTAGATGCAAATTTTGTAAAATTTACATAAACTTTTCATACCATGTAACGTACATTTTTTTTTAATTTTCTACAATAAATATTGGGTCAAAAAATTTTTCAAATCCTCCGAATGAAAATTCCACGTTTTTCTCAGTGAAATTTTCACTCGAAAAAGTCTGGATAGTAGAAAAACACTGGAAATGCAAGCGTTTCAATGTAAGAGCGAAATGTCCTCGGCCGAACCCGTGCAACGCAACGTGTCTCGTTATTTTCGGTCTTGGCTATGCTAAAAATGCGCCGCGATTTCGCGATGCCGCAAACTCCTTGTTCTGCGCGCGTGCGATTCGCGAAATCTACCGAGGGTCATTCCTTGAGTCATAGACCGGGCGTGTGGGGCCAATGCGCCTTCCCAAAATTCCGATGACGAATAATTCCCCGCGGATGCTCGACGAGAAAAAAACTCGTCAAATATACATACAAACTCGGTTTTCCTCGACACGCCAATTTCAGCGACACGCAAAACAAAGCTTTTTTCACGGTACACTGAAAAACCGATTTGGTTGGCTCAAACGAACATTTAGTCGTTATTTAACTAACCAAATCTTTAATTCACTGAAATAAATTTTTAGTTTAGGAAAACAAATTTTGTTTGTTTGAATTAAAAATTTGTTCAAGTCAACCAAGTATTTGGTTGGTCCAATAACGACTAAACATTTGCTTGAGTCATCCGAATCGGTTTTTCAGTATACGATTCAATAGTAGATTATTCGACAACCTTGTTTTTTGCAGATGGGATTCTTCTACTTGCACCCTAGGACAACACGGTTATACCAATTCTAAATATACAGTTGTAACAACTACATTGCTTATACCACACCACCTTAATAACTATGTCGAGAAAATAGGAAAGTAGGGAACCGGAGACGTGGGAAATGGGGGAAAAAAGTGGAAGTGAGGTGGAAGCGAATAGCGAGGGAGAAGAAAGTGAGCGGGTTTTTTTGCGGACTCCGTATATGAGCCGTATATATGTAATGTGGTGTATCAGAGTGCAGCAGGCATGAGAGCAAGAGTGGCAGAGGTGGACAGGAGTGGTGTGGTGGGGTGGGGGGAGGGCAGAGCGGGGAGGGAAAGGGTCATTCCAGCGGCAGGAGCGCCACGACCGGGGAACACCGGGGAGCAGGGGCCTTGGGGCAGACTGTCCTTGACTCGGCACAGTTACCCCAGCTCCAAGTGTGACGTCACTTTGCATAACTTGCCTAATTGCAAGTCGCCGCCGCCGCCGACTCGCCTCCTCCTCTTATCCTCCTGCCCCTCCCTCGCGAGTGTGAGCATGTGTGCTCCTCCTCTTACTCTGTACTTCTGTAGCTTGAAACAGCCAATATCCGATACAATGGACGGAGGCGCAACGATTTCAGGCTACAATAGCACAGGGGATCTTTTCGTGTTTTTGCAACATTTGGGACATTTCGTAGTTAATTCGCATCCGTCCCTCAAAATTTCAAGCAAAAAAGTTCGTACACGGTGTGTCCCAAAAATAACCGAACTTTATATTTACATCATAGAACACGTAGAGCCATTTATTGAAAATATACATTCATCATTTATCAAACGCACCTAAATTCATGTAAATCGGATTACAGATATTAAAGTTACAGCCATTTAAATAATAGAAAAAGTGTGGTAATGTTCCAACAACAAAAAATGTAACATAGAGCAAGTATGAAATTTTGTGTTTAACTTGAAAAAAAATTTGCTGAGACATACGAATTGGTGAAAAAAGTGTATGATGATGATTGTATAAGTCGTACTCAAGTTTATACGTGGTTTGCACGATTAATGAGGATTTAAATGACGACCTAAGACAGGTCATTCAGAAACTAAAAAACCATGCTGAGTTTGTGGAAAAAGTCCGTGAAATCTTTGGTATCAAAGCAAATTTTACTACGAGAATGTTGGCTGAGGAATCAAATAAAGTAAAAACACTATTTGGAAAATTTTTACTGAAGATTTGAGTAAAGAAAGGTCTGTGCGCGTTTTGTTCCACATGAATTGAGTCAAATGGAACTTATTTTAGGCAGAAAAAGTTTTCAGCTGATGTTTTTCGAAATAGTAGATTGTGTGCCTATCGGAGGTATTTTGCCGTCCATGGACCGAAAAGTTGGTTTTACGGTCCATGGACGGTAAAGTGACGTAATGAGGCATGTAATAGTACATTATGTAACGTAGTGCAAGGGTCGAATTCGGCGAAGACGAGAGTTCAGGCCCGAGGCGAAGCCGACGGTTTGAATCGTCTTCGCAAAATGAGACACTTGCACTAAGTTGCATACAGTATTTTATGCAATTCTAGTCTCAAAGCCCGTCCAAATGTAAAAATTTGAGGTTAGAAGTGCATAAAAATATATAGATGTTTCCTTCAGGATTTTATAATTTTTAATCCTTGAAGATATGGTTACGAGAGTATGATTTTCTGATTTTTTTCGAGTCAAAAGTTGTATATTTTTTCATGTTTATATTAAATGTAATGGAATTCAACTTTTGTGATTTTCAATTAGCTGAGTTTAACTCTTTTTTTTTCATATTTCTGGTGTTTTTTCACAGTTTAACCGATTATCTGTTTTTTATAGATTTTTATGCATTAATTTTCTAAAGATTTTTGAGAAAATCATAGTACACCGATTTCAAGTTAGATTAAGTTGTGTTAAGTTAACAATAACTTAACTATTACACTTTATTTATATGTTGAAAATTTAAAGTTGGCTATAATATTTTTATTTGATGTTTTTATTGCTTAAAAAAAGTTTCGCTATACATACACATAGTATATAGTCAAATATTCATTTCAGAAAAAATTCTTCTAAAGTAAGAATGATTGTTATTTTGAGTTATAAAAACTAAAAATTCTGGACTTGATTTGAATTTCACTAATTTTTTGATTAAGTAGTGCTCATTTTCACGGTTTTTTTATTATTATTTTCGTCTATTTTTTGTGAAATAATATTGTTAAGAAAATTTTTTTCATATAAAGATTTGTAGTATTTCTCGCATTTTTTCAATATTAACGAGAATCCAAAGAATTTTTCATTTTTTTTAATATTTTTAGTATTTTTGTAGATATTTATATGAATAAATATCAATTCTAAAATTCAATGCTCTAGAATGCAAATATCGATAGATTTTCGAAAATTTCATAGATTTTTGGGATAATAAAATCTACGTTAATTCAAAATACTTTTTATTCATCCCTTGAATTTTTCTATTTTTTTAGTATTAATAAGATTTTCTATCGTTTTCTAGTATTCTTACACATCGATGCCATTCGTGCAGATTTTTCAAAAACGCAATTCTTTCATAGAATTCAATAACTTTTAGTATTTCTCAGAAATTCTATGATTCGAAAGATTTTCTGGTATTTTCATAAATTCCTGTCTAAATTTTTTAGAACTTTCCTAATTTCAAAGTTTTCACAATCTTAGAATTTTCGTAAATTTCAGTCTTTTCTTATAAATCACTATTGAAATAAAAATTTCCCACGTTTTCTCATAGGAAATGCATGGCTCTATATTGTATTTTAATTTAGTTTCAGACTCGGTTTCAGAAAAAATTCCTTTCAAATTGGAATAATTATTATTTTTAGTTAGAAAAACTGATCATTATGAACCTAATTTGAATTTTACTCATTTCATGATGCAGTATTGTTATTTTTATGGATTATTTTTTTATCGTCATCCCTTTTGTCTAATTTTTCGTGAAATAATAATGAATTAATCTCAAATATCAGGATGGGTTTGAACCTTCAAAATTCCCCTCTGCCTACGCGTCTAATTTTGAATATAATTCACACAAAAACACAAAATAAGTCGATATTTTTTTCATTCAATCATTTATCTTTTTTTTTCATGTGAAATTTGATACAGACAATGTACTATCTCAAAAATAGTAGCTATATAACTCTATTATCAAATAACTCCGACATTACAAGTTATAAATTTATGTAACTTGAGTTCAAAAAGTAAGTTAAATAATTTTTTCAACTCAAATGATGCAAAACAATAGAACTTCCTCGGTTTCTCCACAGTAAACTTTAAATAAACGATTTGCATTATTTATATTTTTCCTCGCAACAACGCATTTGTCAAGAAATCTCATAACAGTGAAATTGGCAAACAAATATGTCACTTTATTTACATGCAAATTTATTTTCACATCAACTTATATTTTCTGGAAATTCCTATGTAACTAAGTGAATCAGATATAAATTTTATTTCTTTTTTTTTTTGCATTGAATTCACAATGAGAGACGGAATATCATACGTTCTATATACTGGATTTTATCAAAATTTTTAACTTGTTAAAAACGAAGTATTTGAAAAATTGGCAACGAAGTAAGTAGACTCATTATCCTTTGTTTCTTGAACATTCGTTGCGAACTTTGATCTAAATTTAAACGTTTGCAACAAAAGCACTTTTTATGATTTTCTGTATTTTTTATCTCTTATTTGAAAAAATTAAAACATGTTTTGTATTTTAGGAAAATCTTCGAAGTTATCGGGTGTTGAAATACTTCAAATTCATACATTATTAGAAAATGGAAACCTCAGTTTGAATTTTTCGTGAGATTATTTGCATATTAAGAAAAATTATAGTATTTTACAGTACGAGTACGGTAATGACGCTATAACTGTAATAGTACTGTAAAAACTTTAATTTTTCAAAAAAAATTGTATAACACAATGACTTGCATTCTTTCATTCACAAATTAAAATTTTCAAAAGTATCATCTTATTGAACATTTTTAGTAAAAAAATGTGAACTGTAAAAATGTAAATATTCGTATTTAACGTCAGAAAATGTATCAAACAAATTTTTAAACTTTTATAATAATTTTATTTATTTTTTAATTATAATACATTTTAAACATTAAGACCCAAATCTAAAAAATTGAACATTTTTATTGGAATGATTAGAAATATTAAAATGAGGAAAAAATTTTTACTCTCAACTCCTTGTTCGAAATTGTACAAACGATTGTCTGAGGATTTAGAAACGTGCTTGCGTCATTTTTACGGTGATTGGTGGGCTTTGTGGTAACACGCATAAAAGTATGGGGAATGAGCGAGGTCGCAAAAAAAAATGGTCCATTTCATACGAAAGAAGAAATGAAAAAAATTAATGGCAGCATGATGGGGACGACGAAAGAGAAGAGAGGCAAGGGTCAACTGCATGAAGCTAAATTTACTCGGTTGCAGTTCCAGAGCAGCTGGAGGCTGAAGAAACAGATTTCTAAGCTTGTTTTGGCGTTCTCTTATAAATGCGGATTTCGCCCAAAGTCACTCGGATATATATTTAACAAGATTTTCAAGACAAAACAGGATCGCAAACGATAAGAGTTGAGCCTGAGTTTGACGAACTTGAGATAATGGATTCTATGTTTGAAGATAGATCTTCTTTCTTTCTTCTTTTACAAAATTTTATGAGCTTTGATGATCGCAAAACGAGGCATCGTACGATAAAAAAAAGCGACTTGGTTATAACGTCAATTTTAAATTCGTTGAAATGATATACTTAATCAATTTTAATCAAGTTTAAATATCGATTTTGTAGTTATTATTGTCATAGTGATTTTGGTTTTTATAAAAAATGCCGAAATTCTTATAAAAATCAGAAATTTCTTATCAGAGTTCCATTTTTTATAAAATGGACATTATACAATTTTTATAAAAAAAATTTTTTTGTATAACCACCAGTGACTTATAAAAAATTTCGAATTTTTTATGAGAAAATATTAATTTGAGCCCTGTATAATTTTTTAAAGAAATTTTACTATTATGTAAACAATATAAAATAATGATAATATAATATGAATCAATTCACGGCTTCAGAAATCTCCAAATTCAAAACTCTTCAACGAATTCAAAAACAAAATTGCATCACTCTTATATTTTCCTCAAGTAACGCTAGTTCGCTTCTCTTTTTTTACATTTCGAGAACAATGCATTTATTTATAAGCTTTTGGATTTTTTCCAATTCCACGCAAGCTTGGATTTCCTATTTTTTTTTTTTTTTGCGAATTGAGTATTATGTTTTTAAGTGTTTCATTTCCAAAATGCACCTCTAAAATCTTAGGATTCATCACGAATAATTGTAGCTATAACTTGTTACCAAATTTACTCTAAACGCGCAACGCAAAGGAATAGTAGAACGCAAAAAGTTTTTTGACGCGCGAATGCAGTTATTTTGTTATTTTTGCGGAAACTAGAACTTCTTGCAAAAATAACAAAACGATTAAGCAACATTTTCATAATGAACTACGTAAAAAAATTGTTAGAAAAATTAAATATCGTTAAAATCGTGTTAGAAATGTGCAATTCTTCGAACGATTTTTTATAAGATTAAATTATTGGAATTGAAAATTATTGCGTTGAAAAAAATTATAAAAAACTTGATAGTTGAAAACTTTTGATTTATGGTTTTTTATGATTCAGGAAATGGATATACCGATGTTTAAAGATTATTCAATTGGGAAGTTATAGATTAAGTTTACGAACTTGTGTATTAAACGCGAAAAATTTCATTGTAATTTTTAAGAATCATGATTTTTGAAAATTAATAAAGATTAAAGTGATTAAAATATAGGTTTGAAAATTTTAGATATTTCGTAGTTAAATAATAATATTTTCACAAATTAAATTTACTTATATATTCAAAGCTTTAACCTAATAAGATAATTTTCAATTTAAAAGTTTTTGAATTTTCAATCATTAAATCTTCTTGCTCCGGATTATTCGAATCGAAACATTTAAATAGAATTTACTTCAAAATCGAGAAATCTGATAATCTAATTAGCAAAATTTCAATATTCAATTTATCTAACAAAAGTTCAAAATTCTGTGAATTATTCAGAGTCGAAAATTCAACAAATTCTAAAATTCGAAGCAAAAATATGAAAAATTCTTGATTATTATCTCCAAAATGATAATAATGTGAGTTTAACTATTAAAGATTGCTTAATTCTGCAGTTGAAAATTTTTTGTAATTTCAAGATCAAACACTTCATAATTTGGTTTCGAAGATTCTTTTATTCCAGTTTTCAAACGCAAAAATTATATTTGCAAAATAATTTATTTAGAAACATGTAACTATTTATATTCAAGAAACTCGAATTAAAAAAAATCTGCATTGAGAAGCTTATTAATTAATATAAACAATATAAAATTATATTTCTATAAATAGAATTAAATGTATTTTTTCAGAAAATCATTACTGCCAGAATTAAAAAATTTTTTTACATCACGAAAAACTTACTGTCAAAATTATCGAATTTTCGAAGAACAGTCTAAAATTTGTACAAATCATATAAAAAACTGTTCCGTATTCACCAGTAATCACATGGGATGAAAAACCATTAAAAAAAATTTCTTTCGAAAGTCATTTAATTAAATTCAATTCAAAAAAAGCCATTCAAAAAAAAAAGTTTTTTTTCAAAGCTACGTACTTTCGACATCTCTTGATCGTTTCTTTGAATTAATGTAAATTCAATTACTTTCATTGACTTTGACTTCAACTGTTAGTTCCTTGTAAAAGAAAATAACCGTTATTATTTTCCAAGACAAATTTTGTTACTGAGTTTTGGCCCACTAAAGAACCATTTACATGAAGTTAAGAAATTTTCGAAGAAGCAATAGAAATTCATGAGAATCATTCGTAACTTTGATTTTATCTTTTGGAAAATAAAATTATATCATTGGAAATCAATAGTTGAAAAAATTTTTAAAAACACGAACCTGATTGAAATCGACAATGTAACAAGCATGCTAAAGAACCTTAGAAATATAACTGGTATATACAAAACTCTATAGTTTACGAGAATTGGAAAAAAATTTTTTATTTATTTATTAGCATCTTTCAGAAGTTTTTTGTTTTCATTCATTGTCAACATTTAATTCGCAAAAGTTTGTGAATAAAAATTTGTCATTTTCGCGAATTAGCCATTTTTTTAAATTTGTAGTATCTTTATAAATTAAGAAGATTTCATAGAAATCTAAAGCTGTGCAAAAATTAATTGTAATATTAGAAAACCTTCTGAATTGTATAAATACTGCAGATATATAAAAAATACGGAAATTATAATAAACATAAATTTTAACTTCAGTGAGTTAAAAGTCACAAAATCGAATTCTATTATACTACATAGGTAAATGAAAAATGTGACACTCCTGGCTCCAAAACTTGTATTTTTACGAAATTCTGAAATTTCAAAAATGGAACTATTATCAGATCGTCATAGATTAAAAATCATTATATACCGAAAGATATTTCTTTACGACAATGTTAGTTATCATTAAAATTTCCTTCAAAATTGTTGTTTGAATACTCTTAAACATTAGTAATCTTAGATTTCTTAAAAGTAAATACCATCAAGTTGTAGGAAAAGTTCGTAAAGAAATCGATAGACATTTTATTGTTTTTATTTTCTTTATTAAAGTTTATTTTCAAATTACAATCTAATTACCATTAGTACTAGTATAGTACTAATGGTAATAATAGTACTATCGATTTCTCTACGAACTTTTCCTACAACCTGAAATTAATGATTCAAAATTCTCTATTTCAGTGTTAAATGGGTCTATTCGTTTGTTCAACGCTTTCATTCGTTTGCCCAGGGCTCGAAATCGTTTGACCCTTTAATGAAATTATTTGCTTATCAATCGTTTTGTTATCAACAAATTAGCTGATATATTCATAATTCAGAATTCTCTATTTCAATGTTAAATGGGTCTATTCGTTTGTTCAACGCTTTCATTCGTTTGCATAGGGCCCAAAATCGTTTGTTCAACCAAAGAAGTTATTTGTCAATCAATAGTTTTGTAATTAACAAATAAGCTCACATATTCATAATTCAAAATTCTCTTTTTCAGTGTTAAATGGGTCTATTGGTTTGTTCAACGCTTTCATTCGTTTGCCCAGGGCTCGAAATCGTTTGTCCAACCAAAGAAATTATTTTTCAATCAATAGTTTTGAAAATTAACAAATAAGCTTATATATTTATGATTCGAAATTCTATATTTCAGTGTTAAACACGTATATTCGTCTGTCCAACTCTTTCATTCGTTTGCTCAGGGCTCGAAATCATTTGTCCAACCAATGCAATTAATCGTCTGTCAATGATTTTGTTATTAGAAAATAAGCTTACATATTTATGATTCAAAATACTATATTTCAGTGTTAAACACGTCCATTCGTTTGTCTAACTCTTCCATTCGTTTGTTTAGGGCTCGAAATCGTTTACCAAACCAAAGAAATTAATTGTCTGTCAATAATTTTGTTATTAGAAAATAAGCTTACGTATCATATATTTAATCTATTATTCTATCAAGTAACTAATAAATAAACAATAATTATTTTAATCTCGAAGTCTTACAATTATAACAATCATTCATTCATCGGAAAAATATTAATGATCTGTAAAAAAAAGTTCAAGATCTTATAACAGCCCTTAATATTTTTCAGTTTGAATCAATAAGTAATATATTCAGAAAGATGTTTCTTATTTATTTAAAATGACATCTTTCATTTTTTTTCAGTTATTTCATCCTATTCTGGCACTCTGAAAATTCAGGAATACTCAGCTCAAAACATTTTTGAAATGGCAGAAAAATTTCTTGAAAATTTCTAAACCCTCAAAATCATTAATCGCAAAAAAATTATTACGATCATCTGAATCACCTACAAAACTCTTGAAAAAACAATCATTTCTTTCTGTAAATCTTCGAAATTCACCCATATAAATATCTTAGATTTCCCTCGACATCTCCTGTCAAAGCTATTGCACGCTTCAAATGACGATACCGCTATTTTTTTTCAAAAAATTATATCATGCAGCTTTGGACCACAGAGGAACCGGTTACACATTATACTCCCGAAATTGTATCATTACCGTTAGTTTTTTCTTGCCGTTTCTCCGTTACTTCAAATACATGCCAAATGTAACGATGAAATTTTTCTTTTTAAGATGACGAAAGGTTTTTGACCTCGGTAAAGGCATTCACGGGCATCTTTTTTTTCGTATTATACTTTGACCAAATTCTAATGGATGACGAATAATTTAGAGGTCACGATATCTCAAAACTTCTTGTGTCGTCATCGTGAGACTGGAACTCCCGGAAACTTGAACGTTAGATTATTAAGGTCATTGATCCGTTATTGTGAGCAGGATTATTCAAATTTTATGTGATTGCATTATTGATTTTAGATTATCTATCATCGAATGAACGGGTTTTTTTTCACGTAATTAATTGAATTACATGGGTTCAGTGGAGATGGTGACTGAATTTAAAGGGCCCCGATGCAAAACAAAACATAGGACCCACTTTCTAAATCTTCCGTTTACTGGTAAACACTGTAGAGATGTTAAGTATCAACAGAATTCTGTAACGATATACGAGGTTTGTTCAAAAAGTATCGCGAATTTTGAATTTTCGCGGGCTACGTATGTTCGATTTTTGATCTTTTGGTGGCGTTATGTTGGTA
>JAPYZL010023012.1:0-13231 GCA_030522825.1 Platygaster orseoliae
ATCCAAGATAGACTACGATCTTTGCAAAATTCGAACTTTAACCATACAAATCTGTGGTTAATTTGTTGCAAAACCAAAAAATTTGCAAAAAAATTTTTTAGTAACTATGATTTTTATAGTTGAAGTTCGAATTTTGCAAAGATCGTAGTCTATCTTGGATAAACAACCCTCTCGAGTAAAAAAATGTTTGGTTTTATGATTTCAGATGAAAATTGTGATCAGGATCGTGTACGCCAATTTCGATGTCAGTTGTCAGGGAATTGACCAAAAGTCAATTACTTTTTTATTTAAAATTATGTAGAAAATATTTTTTTTTAATCTTGAAACATTGCCCTAGATATAAACGATATCAATTTTTGTGTGCACCATTTCATTTTTCCAAAAATACATCGCAAAAAAAGGACTTTTTTCTCGGCCTCAAAAGGTACTTCCCCCCTTAATACATCAATCAATTATGAAAAGTGCATAAAACTGAAAAAGGTGTCTAAATTATACGTTTTTCAAACAGATTTACCTAATTTACATTTCAAATAGCTGGTTTATGAAATATCAAATACATTTTGATGTATTTTCAATAGAAAGTGTGTTAAATTCACGAAAATTTTCAACAGTGCAGTCTCCATAATTCAACGGAAATTCGCATAAAGGCATTTGATTTTTCATGTTTATCATTTTTAATTCTCTACAATTTTTCAGGTTTCATTGAAATTTTTGATATTCTCCACGACCTACGTAATATAAAACATGTTTTGATTGTCAAAATTTTTAAAAAATATTACAGTTTTCGTGATGTACTTCAAAATTTAATAATTTCTTTGAATCCACAATGTACATTTCAATTTTCCTCAATCCCAAACATTTTTCCAAATTCCGAAAATTCTGAGCGATCTCCGAGATTCTTTGTTATTAAATTTTTCGTCTTTTACGAAATTTTTTCGATTTAAATTAAAAGTTAAGTTAAACGCTATGTGTGAAAAATGTATAAAAATCAAGTAGGCGTCTCGAGGTAATACACCATATAATACACCAATTAATAGATGTGTATTTTACTCATGTTTCAAATATCTAGTTTATAAAAATTCAATTACATTTTTATACATCAATTATGGAAAGTGCATGAAACTCAAAAAGGTGTCTCTAAATGATACGTTTTTCAAACATATTTACCTCACGTACATTTCAAATAGCTGGCTCATGCAATATCAAGTACATTTCCATACATTTTGAATAGAAAGTGTGTTAAATTCACGATAATTTTTAACAGTGCAGTCTCCGTAATTTAACGGAAATTTGCATAAAGGCACACTCAACAAACCCAAAAATGTAAACGACACTGACATTTTCATTAGCTTTTCCGACAAGGCGAGAATTTTTCATCGATTTTTTGATTGCTTCATTAGCACACAATGGGCCCCGGGTGAATCGAAAATCGTCGCGTTGATTTAGCGATTCTCTGGCTCCTCGCGTCCCCCGCGGCTCGCAGGATCATCGTCCTTGCCAAACGCGACCCGGCTCCCCGGGTGCACTCGTCGGGTTACGCTAATTACGCATTTGTCCCGGACTTTGCATGCGTTACCCTATACACCCTCCCCCGACCCCTCCCTCGCGTTTTCTCCCTATCGGCAAGTTTACGTGCCACCTCGTAACGAATTGCCGTGGTCATCGATGAACTCGCGCATTGCCCGTTTACGTGTGTGCGCGCGCGATACAAAAGGATTCGGCGCGCTATCGATGCACACTTGCTTCTCGCCGCGCATACCAATGACTTCGGCTTTTTTCAACTCTCGCTCGCGAGTCTCGTGCGGCCGAAAATGTCGATGAATTTTTTTCTCCTCTTTTTTTGTATTGCATTTCCTTTTTAGTTGCGTTACTCGAGAGGCTTTTATTTGGACTGATGCAAACGATAAAATCGCGAATGGAAGCGCGTTCGAGTACTCCGGATTTGAGTGTTTTTGAACATGTGGGGGAGGGCGGACGATGATTTTGGGTGAATTGTTTAGCTGAACGTTGGATTTTGCGAGGTATTACGGATTTTTTTTTCCTTTTTTTAAAGGGCTTATCGGTGCACAGTAAAAGGAATTTATAAAGGAATTGGTAATGGTTTTTTGATGGATTTATGGTCAGGGATTTGGAAATTAATATTTTATTTTTTCATTTACAGAAAGTTTGATGGGTGTAAATTGACATATGAATTCTTGCATTTTTTTTCACAAATAGAAATTAATAGAGAAGGATGTGATTTTTAAAAGATCAAATCTCCACAAATTAAAGCATTCTGCGAACGCTGTGGAAAAAACTCATTAAACTGAATCAACTTAAACGCGACTTTGAAAAACAATTTTCTGCGGTGTTAAGCACGAAACGTACAAGTTTCATTTTTCCGTGAACGCTAAACGAGAGTTTCATTTTCGTGCAAATAAAGTCACGATTAACTTGTGAAAAATTCCTTTAATCAAATCCGGAACTTGGACTCTAGGAAAAAAAGTTGGTCTCGGTTGGGTATGTAGCATGGAAAAAAATATTCCCGCTAGACATTCGCGGTAATTTGAGGGAAAATATTTAAAAGCACTGAAAAACTGCAGTGGGTGTGACAATTTTAAATAGTCTGGAAGGTTGGAAAAGCGAACGATAAAAAACAGGGTTGAAGTGCAATTTTTCCAAAATAGTTTGATTCAGAAAGAGTTACAAAGTGAAATCATTTTAAAAAAAGTTTTTGTTTCAAAAAAACATAATACAATAAAAAAAGAAAAATTTTTCGAAAATCTTATATGGAATGCATTTGTTTAAAGTTATACAGTGAAAATGTTTTAAAGTCGGTAAGATTTTGTAATATTTTTTACTTTTCAAGTTTTTCTAGGTTTTTGATGAAAAAGTGAAGAGACTTTATGGTGGATTTGAAGAAATATGAAGGCAGTGTAATAAATTTACGATTGTTTTCTCAAACAGTTTGATTTTTTTTGAATTTTAGTGAATTAGTGCCGATCTATTACATATTTGATGTTTTTCCAATTTCAAAAATCTATCAAACTTTTCAATCAAAATCGTAAAAATTTTCAAATTTTACGAAAATTCTTCTAGTTTCTACATATTTTTTGTGTATTGTATTGATTTTCTTAATTATATGGGTGATGATTGTAATTTCGGAAAAATACGATGATCAACACATTACAAAATTTTTTCTTACTCCCTGAGAATTTATCATACGAATTCTTTGAAGTTTATGAAATTATTGTCAATTTTCTGAATCTTCATGTTTTTTCAACTTCGAAAATTTTTCGAACTTTGAAACTAATAAAAACTTATTCAGCTTTACAATTTTTACAGGAAATCTTTCAACTCATATTAATCTTAATTTTTTTTTTTTTTTTTTTCGTAGATGATAATCCTAAAGTAAAAGTGCATAAAAGTGCATGTTTCGAAAAAATACTATAATGAATACACTTCAAAATTTTATAACACTCTCTTAAAATTCACGGATCTTTTGAATTCCTTAAAATTTTTGACATTCTTTAAACATTTAATGTTTTTTCAGCTTGGGAAATTTATCGAACCTTGTAATTGATGAATTTTTATTAAAGTTTCTAGATTTTACGAAAATGCTTCCAACTTATATATTTCTTTGTGAATTATTAATTTTTTTCTAAATTTTATGAATAATAATTGAATGTAAAAGTACATTAAAGTACATATTTCGGAAAAATACTATTACGATTACACTGCAAAATAAATAAGGACCCAAAACCCTTGAAAATTCTTTAAATTTCTTATGGTAAAATAACTAACAGTCTTCAGCGTTTTCTATGTTAATAATTGTTTCGAAATTTTCGAAATCTTGAATTTTTATTTTTAATAAATTTGTCTTATGCGCAAGGATTTCCCCAATTTTTCATGATATTTCAAGTATTTTAATTTTTCAATTGGAAATGGAAAAACATTATTCTCCATGAAACTAAGAAGAATTATAAAGATCATCATTTACAATTTTTTTGAATAATTTTTGAAATCTAGCCAATTTTTTTAATTTTATAGTAAGTATGTATGACGAGTTTGTACATTTTCCATTTTATAATTTTTCTAAATTTGGCGAACATCAAACGTTGCTCAATTTATTCGAAACATTTCAATTTTTATATAAATTTGTTGAAGTCTTTCAAATAGTTGGTCGTGATTTTTTGATACTTTTTTCAGTTTTTGAGATTTGTATTAGGTATAAAATAAAGAAACATAATGCATTACCTACATTTTTCTAACCTCTCCAAGTTTAAAAAAAGTTTTCTAAAGTATATGAAGTCTATCATACTTTTTTGTCCCCCTTCAAGTTCTAAAAATTTATGTTCATAAATCAAAAACATTATTTCTAAAAAAATTTGTAAAATCATTGCTTTCTAACCAATTACTTTACATTATTGCTTTCTTTACGAAAATAAATTTATAGGAATTTTTCCTACTTTCTTTTTTCATAAAAATCGTTTCAGTAATTTAAACGCAAGATTATATACTATGAAAAAGATTGAAAAAGCTCAATAAATTGAACGACATTTTTGTTTGAAAAAAAAAATAGAGTGAAACTATTTACTGTACATTCTAAAAGTAATGTTTTTCCTCTAAAAATAGTCAGTTGATGGGAAAAATTAGGCATGAAAATTAATCAAATTCGTTGGGTTGGGGAAATTTCGTTGCACTCGCTGTTCGCCCATTTGTTTCGGGAAAAACGCTCGTTCGTCTTTTTGGCGCGCGTCTGGAGGGACGCGTTAATTGAACCGGTCGTTGGGTTACCCGAGCACGTACCCGGTGACATTTACCGCTCGTTCACTGAATATACGTTTTCGAATCCGGGCGATGTCTACGTGCCAGCACAAAGTTGCATCGGGTGGTTTTCGCGTCCATCCCTGACGTCGCTCTCGAGTGCCCCTGGGCGACGGAACAGCCCAAGCTCGTCCCGATGACGTCGTCAGGTGTAGGATATTGCCAGAGAATAGACAAAAAATAGCGTTCACGAACTAGTTGAAGAACTCTTCATTTTCTCTCCAACTCATACGCTTTTTGTTTTACGAATTTTTTGGAAAAGAATATCAATATCAAATTATGCTAAGAAAAAAACTTACAAATTTCGAACCGGATTTTTTTTTACGTAGATTACAAATGTTTTCAAGTTTTTTCGTATGATTTTTCATAAGTTCTGTTCATCACAAGCAGCCTTTTTTTTGTCAGTTATTTCATACGTGTAACGTTTTCGTGCTTAAAAAAAGCGTCGTCTATTCCAGCTAGTGTTCATTGGAACCGTGACTTCTCCCGGGTTTTCATTCAAGCGGACTCGAGATTTTAACAGAGATTACGTGGATTAACGCTACGTATGCATAAGACGGGTTATTCAACCAGAGCAAGTGTGCACATGTATGTATGTGTGTATAGCCTCGTTTTGGAAAACGACGTTTTGTGCTTGCTTCGCCGATAAAATGATCGATATCTGCGGGTCGAGTGTCTTTTTCATCGGGACAAAAAATACGTACCTTGGGGGAAAAAATCAGTGCTTGAAATTCTAATTTTGAGGACATAAAAATGTAGAAATGTGAATACAGTTTTTTTTTAGATGAGGTTTCTGAAATTTTGGAATCGTTCCTCTGGCTTTCTTTTTATTTTCTACAGAACTTGCAAAAGGATGGAGAAAACATCCGTAGCCCGTTGAATTCAGCTCGACTCTAATCAATATCTTTTCTTATTTTCGAAACGAGGGGAAATTTCTGCTCAGTGAATCGCAAACTTTGTGTATTGTAATATTAGGTCAAGCGTTACTTGAAGCTATGTAGGAAGCGTGGAAAATATCACAACACGTAAACATACGCAAGTGTGAAATGAAACGTGATATAAACTTCAAAATTATTGGTTATTATTATTTAAGAGCAAAAGAGAAACATACAACTTTTTTAAAACTTTTTTGATCGATGAGAGGCCACTTTTTCCGAAAACTAAATTTTTCTTAAAGTGAATTTTTTTGAATATTAAGTTCTTCTGAGAATTATTTTTTTGGATTTTGTTTCCAGACGTAAATCTTTCTCAAATTTTTTTATTCCAAATCACAAATTTTTCAACGTCTGACTATTAGTGTATTAAATATAATTAAACATCTTTGTGTTCAATTGTGCACTAATACAATTTATGTTGTAAATTGTTTATCATTTTATCATTGCACTATCTTTTTACGAGTGTTAAAGATTTTTTTTTAAGTGTATAATTTTCTTTCATCTGTGAATATTTCAGCCTAAGAAACTTTTTCTAAGAATAAATATTATATAATACGTCGTTATAATTATAATGTAACTGTATTTAATTTTCCATATTTAAAATTGCAACTGCGCATAAAACTAAATCCAAGATTTTTTAATTTTATGAAATTATAATGTTTTGGAAAATACGATTTCGTGAAAAATTACTCATGAAAAAACTTAGCACTGAAAAAATAGACATTACGAAAATTTTTCTTCGGAAGAATGAATCGGTAAAATCGATTTCAAATCACTCGAATTCAGAATATCCGTGTAATAATTAAAGTAACATTAATTAGGGAATGTATGCTGATGAACTATAGAATGATTTTTCGCTCGGTTTTCACCTAGCGCGAGAAAGCGCCGGGGAAACAGAATGGAAATTAGCCGTAGCAGCTAGTAAAATGCAAGGAAAGCGTAATTGGAATATGAGCGTGTAGTTTCTACAATTACACACAAGTTTGTAGGCAACGGTCCGGAATTCAAAGTAGCAAGTTTGCGAGGCGATAAACAATTAAATCCAATTCAGATAGCGCGTGAAATATCGCTGTACGGAATTTACTCGGGAATCTTTGAAGCTCTCTCTGGAATCGTCGAAACTTAGTGTCAAACTTCTTCTTTGGCACATAAAAAGTTCAATTTACGAATAAGTTGTTCAGGAAAACGATGAAAAAAATATTACAAAAAAAAGTTATTTACATTATATTTTCTGAAAAAGTTTGCATGAAATCTTTGTGCATCAAGAAGTACATTATTCTCAACAACGAGTTCGGGAAAATCGCGTTTATTTGCACATCGTTGAGAAACTAATATTAACTATTCGAGTTTTTCTTCAACCAAAAAATGAGAGATCAGGTGAAATAGACTTCGGAAGAGACTCGTGCAATAAAAAGTTTTCAGAGACTTTCATTCCGAGTCGAGCCATATAACAAGGATCAACTGGAAACTTTTCACGGAGGAAATATTTACCTACTTCTTTTTTGTTCTCGCGCCCCTTTCGCCTCCCTATTTCCCTTTCCGTGGAAACCATTAGCCGACGCCATTAATATCCTCGTAATGATGAGAGATGAGGCCTCGCGAAAACTCGTCTATCGGCGTGTGTTGGGGGGGGGGGGGGGGTTGAGAATCATCATTTGCTGTCTGAAAGTTTATTGGATAAGTTCTAAGATACCCGGGATTTCGATAATCCTCTTGAAAAATTATGAAAGTGTCCCTTGACTTTTCATTTTGAGAACTTTATTAATGAATAAAAACTTTTGAAAGTGACTTTTTATTAGTTTCGTGAAAATATTTGTGTATTTTCATTTATTCTTTTTTATATATGTATACGAATTTTTATCAATTATCTCTGTTATATTCTTCTGTTATAACTACTTATTTAATTATATTTTTTTTTTTATAAGAATATTCTAAGAGTTCATGAGATATTGTAGAATTCTCTAGAATAATGATAATTAATCTGAGGGTATAATCCCATTCCAAAATTTTCCAGGAACTAACTGCTTCACTAACACAGATCGTTTTCATCGACGATACGACTTGACGTGTCTTTCCCGTTGTACATTAGCGCTTCTCGGTTCTTTGATAGACGCTACTTTTCTTGGCCATGCGCCAAACAACGCGTTGCACAATATCCCGGGCGTTCTTATCTGCATGAGCGGCCTCTCAGGGAAGGGGAGGGGGGGGGGGTTGGAAGGTACAGGGGGTGAGGGGGCTGGCTTATTGATGTGTTGCAGCGACTGGCGTGACTCGGGGCACACGCCTCGCGTTTTCGTGACGCTCGCGAGGCCGAATTAATACGCGCGCAACGCGACGTCCATCGATCCATCGACGGACATTGTTCGAGTTCCGCAATCTCGGCCTGGAAAATGGCCTCGGCTCTTCCATTTTTCGAGCTTCTGCGTTTCCTTCTCGGGACCTTTTCTCACAATGCCTCGGCTTCCCATTCATTGCGTTCTCAAGGCGAAAACGACGTGGAAAATGCGCCAGGCGGAATTCCCCTTTGATGTACCTACCCTTTTCTCCGACTTGGTTTTGTGGGAATTGGGTTTGAATTATTGTAGGGATTAGGATTTTCGGATGTGATTAGGTGGAGTTCGTTCGGAGGGTTGAGAATTAAGGTAAATTGTGCAGAGAGGAAGTATGAAACTAATTTTGCAACTTGATTTTTGTAATTTAAATTTAGAGGCGTAGGTAGAAAAGAATTTTAGTAGGGGTTGAAGGAAATATATATTTATTGTTTGGAATTAATGATTAATTAACTCTAACGATTAGGATTTGTCGAGTTTTAGAATTTTTGGATTTTAAATCTAGAGTCTTGCATTTTCCGTATATGTACGTATTTAATAAGATGGAACTTGATTTTCGTAGTTTTGAAGTAACTGAAATTAAAGATTTTTTGGTAATATGTTCCATGTTTTTTATGTTACTTTAGTAAATATACGGCTCAAAAAGTTTTCTGTTGATTTTATGGATTTCTGTGTCTATAGTATTCGATGATCTAGAAATATTAATTTAAAAATGTCGTTGATTTCAAGGATAATTGAGAAAGTAAAAAAGGCAGAGTTTAAAAATATTTCATTCATATTTAGATTTTTAGATTTTCAGATAGAATTTGTTAGGTTTTGTAATATTTTTGAATTTTTCAAGTATTTCTACAAATTGTTTAAGGGTTTACTAAAATTCGAAACTTCAGTATTGAAAATTTCAACAGCTTGATTATTTTTATTGATTTTTCGAAAAATGGTATCTTTGGTAAAGATTTTCGAAATTTCTTTTTTGTAACTTTGTAGTATTCATACGATTAAATGAATTTTCCGGTATATTTGTGGTTTCCAATATAAATTTCTGGATTTATTTGTTTTACAATTTATATTTATACCAATTTTTAAAAAAATTATCGTATCTCTAGAAAGTTTTCTGTGAAAAGATTTTCTGAATTTCTTGTATTTATATAGTATTTATAAAACTTGAAGGATTTTTTTTCTATATTGTAATAACTGGAATTTTTTGAATTACTTCAAATATTTTGACAATTCATTGCTGTGAAATTACAATTCCGATCGATTTTATATAATTTCGTAGATCTCTAGGAAAGTTAAATCTTCATAAATTTTATGTTATGTAATACAGATAGCTTTTTCAGTTCTAGTACTTATATGCTTTGTTTATCATTTTATAGTTTTTCATAGAACCCTTATATTTCTATTAATAGCTTCATACTCTTTATAGAGTTTATTGCTATGAATTTCGAAATTTTTTACATCGTAGATATTTTTTTAAATTTTTAGAAAACAATTACTACTCAGAATTCTGATTATTTCATTATTTCATAAGAGTTTTTATAAATAAAAAGATTTTCTTTTTTTTTAATATATTTACATCGACAATTATTTTATCAATGCTCTAAAGTTAAAAGTTTTTTGATTTCTTACATTTTAGTAGAGTACACTTATTCTTTATTTTTTACATAGTTAAAACAATTAAACACATTTTTTTCTATGTTATCACAACCAAACATGTGTAATATAAATTTCGTTGAAGAAAAATTTTTTCTGTAGCTTGAGCTATTCTCACTTTCAGTTTGTGAAATTAAAAATAATAAAATTCGTTTAACTTTGAGAACGTTAATGCAAACTTTTATTATATTTTCCAGTTTTAGTAAATACATTTTTAGAAATTTATGCTCATTTATTCATTTCAAATATTCATTTTGATGCACTGTCTTAGAGATTCCTTTTTTTTCATAACATCATAATTTTTTTTATTTATCCAAAAAACAATTTTTGAATTTCGGAAAGTATTTGAACCTCTAATACTTCACTCTGCCTACACGACTGACTTTAAATAATAATAATTACCGCGAAGGTAAAGCGCACTATCTCAGAAAAATAGTGAATGATAAAAAAAAATCTCTTTCAATCCCGAATTCCAGAATGATCCATCGCTACTCTATTGCAAAGAAATTGAACGATGGATCGTTCATGAAACCACCGAAGAGAAAAAGATGGAGTGTTTTTTCCCATTGCACACCCTCGCCCGCCCCACAAAAGCTGTTCCTGAATTTCCCCTGGCCTCCACTCTCAGACGATTTTTATTCATTAATCGTCCCTTGAAGTACAATCAGTAGCAATTACTCGGCACGTTTGATACTTTGAACAAACTCGTTACTGTGTTTTCTCGTGCACACAAGGTCGCGGTCTAACGCACACACGTGCGCGCGCGGCGAAAAGCTCGCAGTACAAATAGACGCGAGGCCGCGATTCATTGGGGTACGAAATTATTGATCAAAGCCACGGGTAAAAGTAATTACAAAATAAGAGTACGGAGAATTGGCATCCTCGGGTAGGGAAACTAGCAGGGAAAGGAAACGTGGACTCGGGCGCGCGCCCGCTTTATGACTAATAAATAACGTGAATCACCCGGGTGTGTGCACACTTCATTGGAGGCAAACAGTCGGATAAACGCGGCGAAATGACCCGCCGATGCCGCGTGCACGTGGCATCCGTCGACGCTCGCAAAGTGGCCATTGTAGGCGGTGACGTCTTTCGTTTCGCGACACGGAAAATATTGTTCCGTGCCCTAAACGTGTTCTTTTGTACAGCTTTACGCTTCTAATTGACTTGGTGTTATTAAACAGTGATTTTTTATTGATTTGAAAGGGACGAAATAATAAGTTTGAAGAGAAAATCACTATTTTTAAGTAATATAAGTCAACGACCTGTTACTGTATGGAGACGAAAGTGTTTATTTTTATAAAATATAAAATATGAAGTATATAATATAAAGTATAAAATATGTAATATAAAATATGAAATATGAAACATAATATATAAAATATAAAATATAAAATACAAAATAATAAATGTATTTATTTTTATAAAAATGATGCACAACTTTTTTATTGGTCAATACAAACAGCGTTCCCAACTCGTCGTACCGCGGTACCGAAATCACAATTAATGATAAAAACGACTGATCTCAAATTTCTATAAAAATCGAAAATTTTTTCGATAAACCCAGATAAATATCAGGAAAATTGAAAAAAAATATATCAATATTTATATCATAATTAATGTATATTTATATTTATATCGTGCAGAGAATACGAATATGATTCCCTCATTTAAACTCATTTGTCCGCCATATTTCCGGGCTACAAAAATTGTTGGGAACACTGAACACAAATTTAAAAGGATGCAATAAATTAGGCTTATTGATGTAAAATATTTACATAACGGTTTTTAGAACATCTTATCCATAATACTAAAATTACGAATTTTTCTTATCTCAAAGTTTCCATTTTTCATTAATCGAATCCATTATCATGACTTTTCTTAATAATTTTATTTCTTGCCTTATTTTTCGATTGTTAATTTGTAGTATTTTCGTAAATAATAATCATCACAAAAAAAAAACGATTTTCTATTTTAAAGAATTGATTTTGAAATTAGTCTACAGCAGGTCATTATTTTAAATAAAAACTTTCATTTGCGAATTCCCTATTTTAAGACTCGTTTCTTCCTTGTTTAGCTTTTCAATTTTCAAATAAAAAATTAGAACTTTTTCAACTATTAACACAATCTGAGATTAAGTTTTGATTCAAGAAATGTACGATACGTAATTTTTTTTATTGCAATAATAGATTTTTTTAAATTAGGTAAATGGCAGTTATTGCACATAATAATTTGAAGCAAACGATCAATTTCTCGTTCCCTCATTTTTTTCTGTATGCAAATATCTGTATTTCTGTTCCTAATTTTTACTTGTATTTTACATGCATTTGTATTTAAAATAAGCGATTTAAAATAAATAATATCTGAAATTTGAAAAAATTGATTTCCATTTTATCAATAGCAGTGAGGTGAAATTTTCAATCAAATTTTAATTTCTTACTTGAATTTTTTTAAATTTATTTTAATATAAATTTTAACACTTTCATTGATTTTAATAACTATCATTTTTTTAATTTTATTTTTAATTGTATTTTTAAATTTTTTCTTTAATTTCTTAGTACAATTTTTAATTTCTTAGCCGAATTTTCTTTGTTTCATTTTTTTTATCTTTTTCCATTATTTGATAAAAAATTCAAAATATTTAAGAATTCACATATTTTGCAATCAAGTTTTTAATAACCAAATTGAGAAACTTCAAATTTTTCTTGCTGCATTTACAGCTTTTAAAGAGCGCTTTTAAAAAATTATCTCCATTACTAAATTTGTAGTATGATTTTTGACCGATTATAAAACAGTTAATTAAAAAATTTCGTTTTTCAATAAAAATTATCGATCATTTGTTCTTATACCTCTTTTTCAAAAATACATATTTTCTCATTTCTTCCCTTATTTGTTGACTTATATTTTGTATCAGATACAAAAAAACAGTCAATAAAATTGATGAGATCTTAAGTTTCAAGAATCTTATTTTAATTTTTCAATATGTAAATGTCAGTTAAAGGTATTTTTTTATCAAAAATTCTAGGCTACATTTCCTTTTTCCGAACATAAATTTGTTTAATTTTTATCCGTGAAATTGTTCAAGCAAAAACTTTAAAATTTTCATCTACTCAAGTATTTTGTGATCAACTTGGTACGTCGATTATTTATTGAAGCATTCAAAATTTACTGTACTTCTATCATAGCTCCACAAAAATACAGTAAATTACAGTAGATGGAGTAAATCAAGAAATTTCATAAACAAGCTTCTTTATCGAGCATCTGGTGATTTAAAAAAAAAAAAAAATTATACTTCTCTACTTCCTTCTTCTTTTTCAATGGCCTTGTCATTGATTATATTAATTCCAGGAATCTCAAGTAATATGAAAAGTAAACCTAAATTTTGGGGGTGTCATATATACTGCGTATGTATGGTTACAGGGTGCGCCACCAAAATCCGGAAAAAAACCATTCAATATTCCCGCGATAGTATGCTTCAGAAAGATATCGCTTTCAGTGTCTGAATACCTTGTA
>JAPYZL010023030.1:0-11636 GCA_030522825.1 Platygaster orseoliae
AGCGCTGGGCTCGTGCTTCTCTCTCGCTCTGGCGTGGTTCTCATTCTACCCATCTCTCTCGCACTCGCTAGAAAGCCGGTGGCGCTCGGATCCCCTTAAATGGCAGTTCAACACCATCCACAGCGCACTGTGTAAACTTTCACTTTTGCCGAGAAGGTCCCTTTTGTCAGAGCGCGTCACATTTGTTTTCTTCCTCAGGTATTAAATTATTAAAATTATCGAGTTGTTTGAATATCCTCAGAAGTTTCAAAAGTTAGGCAAAAAACTTTTCAGTACAAATATTGTAAATTGTTGAGGAACGTAACGTTTTTGTAGTTAATTTGAAAGTTTTTAAAACCTTATATGTATTCATTGAGTATAATGAAAAATACTTCGTGAAATGTTAAAGTATATATCTTATTTTTACAGAAACTTCTTAGATCAAAAGAAAATTCTTGTTAATAATATTTATTATTTAAAAAGTATCAGAGTTATTCTAAAATACACTCAAAATCGTCGAATTTGAAATTGATTTCAAATTGAGGTATCTACTTATTCGTAGTTTTTTTTATTCCAAAAGATATTACTTCAGTGTGATTTTGTATTCAAAATAACTGTTCACAAATTTTAAAAGAAAAAGAAAATTATAAGTTTTGTTCTGAAAATATTTCGAAAAAATTTTTCAAATTTCTAAACAACTTTCTTACGATTTTCAGTAATTATAACAGAATTTTGAACATGTCTCAGTTTTCAAAATAAAAGTATTATTCAAAAAGCCTTGAATAATCCTCTAAAACATAAAATACCAAAAGTTATTCACTGTTCCCAAAACTATTTGATAATGCTAATAATTAAAATATCTAAGATACCATGAATTACTATCAAATGAGCGAAAAAACTAAGTTTCCATAATTATCAAAATTTCGGAAATTCCGGAGAGAATGTGAAAATGTAAATTCACGCCAAACAAAATTATTTAACATTTCATCAATTTAAAAAATTTTTCAGAAAAAAAAATAAATTTTGAGTGTTGCTTAGGATTCATCGTGATTTTCAACAGTTTTACTTTTTCGAGATTTATATGATTTAATGAGATTAATGTCTTCTCTGAAAATCGACAATATTTTCATTTAATTTTAGTGTTGTGGAAGTGCATATTAGAGATGAAGAATACATATTACTAAAATATGTTCAACTGTTCAACTGGACAAAAAGATACTTCGAGGATTTTTGTGCCAGGATGCATAATTTTTTATAACCTATTTTTAAATTCTTTAAAACCTTAAATTCGGTGAAAAATTTTTAAATCGTTACACTCCTGAATTACACCAGAAATTTTCAAAAATATTCTCATGCTCGCAAAATCATTGTTTTTTAATTAATTAAAAAATTAATTAAAAAAATAAAAATGGAAAAACATTTAAAGAATTTATCTATTAAGGTATCGAAATTTCAGGTCAATAAATAAAATATTTCAAAATTACAATAAAGTAAATACCAGAAAAGTAAAAATCGATATGCAATGAAATTCCAGCTTCTGTTCAATCTTTTTTTATTACAATTAATTAATTATTCTATAACAATAAATAAAATCTAAATACATGAAGCTCATATACTTGAAAATTCTAGAAAATCTATGAAATCATAAAATTTTTCTCCATTCCTATAAAATTGTGCAATATTTTCAACACTCTGCAAAACAACTTCTGAAATTTTCATTATAAATCTTGGAAAATCTCTAAAATGACGGTTTTTCTTTCCTTGCAGATTTCAATGAAATAATGTCCCGAGTTCCACGAGCTCGTGATCGGCGAAAATATCGGTCTTGAGACCGCGAGACTTGGTAGAGTTGAAAGTTCATTCTCACATCGAAGGCTGAATAAATGTGTCAAACTTACCGGTCACGGATTGGCTCTGGCTCTTGCGAGGCAGGGTACTGCTCTCGTTGGAGAACGGCTTCGAGTAGCTCGAGCCCCCGAACGGTTTCGGTCCGCTGTATATATTGCTCGTTGGGGCCTGAACACGTTGAAAATTTTTTTATCAACAACAATCTTCCCCATTCCCACACTTTCTCTTCGAACCCTTTCGAAAATTTCATCAAAAACGACGTGAAAAACCTGGAAAGCACCTTATCTATTTTTAAAAAATTGAATATACTTTGATGGAAAATTTCGAATTTTTTGTGTACATAACACAACTTTTCGATTTTCCGGGATGGTATCTATTGTGCATAAATTTTGTGTGCATTGTTGACTTTTTGCATTGATTTATTGTAGAATTTTTGTGCAGTGCCATAAATTTTTGTGCACATTTCAACTATAACTTGCCCTTCTTATAATTATTAGAAAATCATTGCAACAATCAATGAAAAATCTGAATTGTGTCTACAGTGATTTTGTTTTTTATAAAAAATAGCAAAATTTTTAAGGGATAACAAATTTCTTATAAAAATTACGTTTTTTATAAAGTTGAACTTATAAGTTGAACCTTATAAGAAAAATTTTTTTCATAAAAACTAGTTAAACCTTTATAAAAATTTCACAATCTTATAAAAAATCAAAAATTAATAACATATATGAAATATTATTATTTGTTGTATATTTAAACATAAAATATCTCGCGAAATCTTATTAAAAAAACCTTATTAAAAGAATATTAATATTAAAAACGATGAATAAAGGAAACTGTGAAAACATAGTCATTAAATGAAATTAAAAAATATGAATAAAGTGAAACATTTAGAAAGATATTTTCTTGGAAAAGCTGTTTAAATAGACAAATTTCCTATAAAACAAATTTTTTTATAAATTTTATACAAAAAAAATTTTTTATGAAAAAATCATTTTCTAAAAATTTTTACAGGAAATAGAATTTGATTAGAAAAACTTTTCTTATAAGGTTTTTATAAGGTCGATATCTTATACAAATTTTTATAATGTTTTTATCAGAATCAAAATAACTAGGGGTACAGAAGTATTGGTATTATTTACAAGTATTTTTAAATTACTTTTTATAATTTGTAATAAATTATAATGATATGATTATTACTAATAATTACATGCTTAAGAAGCATTTGTTAATTTTGGATTGCTTATTACAAGTTGATATAATTCTAAACAAAGATATGGTTTTTTTATGAATGTAAAAAATCGTGATATGCACCAAAAATATATGCACAATGTTCACAATGCACAAAAAATTTATACACAATAGATACCCTCCAAATTTTCCGCATTAAACACTTTAACGCTAAATCTTACATAATAAAAGTTCACCAGAAACTCCCAAACTTCATTTTAAAAGTGAAATTCTAATTTCTCTTACTTTTCGAATGACTTTTAATAAACGACCAGTAAATGAAAAAACTTATGGGTTTCAGATCGATTCATTACCGAAAATTCGATTTTGTAATGAAGGTACTTTCCAGGATAATCCTTTTTTTAGTTTCGTAGTGATTGAGAATTTTTCCAGGGCACAAGAAAAAACACGCGAAACGTACGTAATCGTTGTCAAATAGTTAGAAAAATCGGGCGTGCGATATCGATCGTGCTAAAACTTTACCTGGACTGATCGCAAGCTGGGAGGATCGATGGGCGAGGCGCCAAGGCGGGAGGGCTGTAATGCAAAAATACAGAACAACCACATACACATATATACATATTAGAGCTAATTATTACGACATAGCTATGACGGAAGATGAATCAAAAATGAAGTCATACGATTAAATTTATCTTTTGACAAGGGAAGATGGAAAAAACGTCTTACTCATCGGTTCGGAAAATGAAAAATAATGTTATAAATAAATAGAAGATATTTTTTTGAAAAGTAGACATGTAATCTATTTTGATTTTTCATGTTTCTGTTTTCTTTTTCGAGTGTTTTTTATATATTGTAAATTTATTAAAAATCTACATTTTTGACTCCCAAGAGTCGAAGTTTGCACTTTGTTACACTCTAAATTTGAAACATTTACTGATTAGAATTTCAGATTGAACTAGTAATAATCAGTGGAATTTCATTAATTCGAAGGTTTTATTTCCTGTTTCAAATTTTTAGAATACACGTATACATACACAAATCTAGAACGTTAGAAGCTAAAAAAAAATAATCAAGTTTGAAAATACTTAATTTATCAAAGCTGCATAAATTTTCATAGTTTATGATAAGAAAATCTTCTAGAAATCGAAAGTTTTTTTAGTCGTTTTCTTTTTCCTGAAGTCTCAAAATTTCTCGTGTCGTGTGAAAATTCTCTCGCAATGTAACACGAAACAGCGAAAATCCTACCTTGTTAGTAACAAAATCACTGCTGTTATTAGTTAAAACTCCATTTCCTTTGGCTTTTTTGTCCTCGGAAATGTTTACGTCGAAGAGAATTTTCGAAACATCGTCCATCTCATGCAATTTGGAGGTAAGGTTAGTGCAAGTGTTACTGTTGAAGTCAACTTCGGTGACTCCGTTTTGCTTGACCTCGTCTTGACCGGCCAGGATGGTCAAAGTACTCGTGTAGGTTTTCGCGTGGCCATTGCTCCCGTTTTCGTGTCCATTCGAAATGTGTCCGTTCATTTTCACCGGGCTCCAATGGGACTCGGCATTTAGGCGATTGTTTTTCTGTAAAAGCTTTTAGTAGCGCACGGAACACACGCTTTGTTAACCTTGCGCAATCAAATTTTTTGATTTTTTTTACAGCGAAGCGAAAAATGAAAATAAACAACTTTGTAAAAAATTGTTAACTTCATGCTTTTTTTTGTTTCAGGTAGAGGAGTTTCGTATTTTTTGACTAATAATTAAAAAATTGTTTCGTTAATAATTAATATTTCTGAGTTTGAAAATGATAGTATTCAAAAAATTAGAAATCGTCTTCAAAACTATTTTGAATTTGCGTTTATCTATTCTCTAGAATACTACAATGTATAATTAATAAAATTACACCGCAAATTCGTGTAAATAACAATGTGAAATTCGCAATAAATGCCTCAATTATACATCCTCTACCTCAAAATTGTGTCTGATCGTTAAGAAAATTAATGTAAAAAAAAAAACGTAAGTAACAGTGAAATTATAACTCACAGAAAATGGCTGTGGCGACGTCGTGTGATTATTAATTGAAGGCGAAAGTGGTCTTGCGTTTGGCAAAGATGTTGGAATCAGCCCAGTAGGAATTTTGCTTCCCCTATTAAAAAAGAAAGTGAAATCCGCAACATTTTTATTAAGATATCGATTTTTCGAGTTCTCAGATCAACGCTTTTATAAGAATTAGAAATTATTTTCTTCAAAAAAATGTTAATATTTTTCTTGTATTCATTATTCACTTTGTTCTATTTGTTACTATTATATTTTGTTATTTTTATCGGTTTATTATGTTTTATATTTTTCAAACTTCGTTTAAATTCCAGAGTGTAAAATCATGAATATTTTCTTACGGTGGCACAGCCACAGGCGTAATCCCAGCAGGGGCATTTTGTCTGGCAACTTGTTTGGCGTGTATGTCACAGTACAACTTGTTATTGATGTTGTAGTATCCCACATTCTTCAATGATGTGCCACACGTCGAGCACTTGAAGCACTCCACGTGAAGATTTTTGTCCTTGATTCTCACAAAGACGCCTCTGTCAAAAATTGGAAGCAAAAAAAAATTCACGATCAAACACTCGTACGATCTTCAAAACTCGGATTGAATCTCCAAACGCCACGTGGAATAGTTTCGTTTAGTTTTCTTTTGTGACGTTTTGAGATTTTCAAATGATTTTATGTGATTTTGAATCGAATTGGTGAAGTAAGATTTTACATCCTTTGTGAATTTTTAAATGTATTTTTCTTAGAGAAGGTTGAGATAAACTGTTAGCAATTGAATTTTACAAGCGTTTTCAGATATTTTTGGAAAATTAGAGAAATAATTTCTGTGAGAATTTTTGAAAGATTTTTTAAGAGCTCTAAGGATTGAAGAGAAAAATTTTTTTCGGGAACTTCGGGTATAGAAAAATTGATTTAAGTGAAGTTTTCTGTGAATATTATTATTCTTAGCAATGGTACAAAATTTTATTTATTAAAAGACACTTTTTGAATTAGTTATGTTTTTAGTGATTTAAAGCATTTTCTCATATGTATTTTGATAAATTTCAAAGATTCAATTAATTTTTTTAAATGAAATTTCTATGAATTTCAACTTTAATATTTTTGAGAATTTACAGAATTACATTTAGATATTTTCGAGCACTTTTGGAAACACTCAAAAATTAAAAATTTGCTCAGCAATTTTCTGAAACTGTATACTAATATTTTTTGAAGCATCAATATTTTGGATTTGATTTGTTGTCAGAAATTCTCCACAAAAATCAAAGTTTTTTCAAAGCAATTGAAATTTTCAAACATGTGAAATACTGATAAACAATTTTTCATCAACATTAAATTCGGTTTTCTTCAAGAATTTGAATAGTTGAAGAATTTTTTAAATAAATTTTCTTGACAATACTTTTTATTGAATCCTAAAAGTTTTCATGAAATTATGAATAATCTATAATAAATTTATCCAAATTTAGGTAAATTCATATACAAATACGTATTGTTGAAAATGAGTAGTAAAAAGCTGTTTTATCAGACATGTTACAATTTTCCAGAATGTGACTAATTTCCAAGAAGTATGGGAAACTTATACAAATTATTTGAAATCTCTTGTGCATTGAAACATTCCTGAAATTCTCAAGAAATTTATTATATTACGTATGTTTAATGGGTTTAGGATATTTTTAAAAAAATGTTATCATCATTAGAAAATTCGACTAGTTTTCCGAATTTCCACATAATTTAATATTTTTTAAATTATATTAGAGGAATTACTAATCCGTTTTTCTATATTTTACATAATTTAAAATCATAACATTAAATTATTATTTGTCAGGTTCAAAGAGATTTTACAAAAAAAGGAAAATACAGTAAAAATTCCGATATACCAAAAATTCATCTATAATTAATTTTTTTTTAGATTTTTCCCACGAAAAAAGGAAAAATTTTGTAATTGCGTGAATAATTGCGAATTGAGAATTCTCAAATTTAGTCGAAGTACTGAAATCACTGTAAAATATAGGAAAAGAAATATTAATTTTTTTGAAATAAGTTTATGTCCACTGAAATAAACTTTGTTAAAAATTCGTAAAGTTACTTCATGGAGTTCGATTCAAAATCTCATTGCAACGAACAACGTCTTCTTCGTCAAAAAACAAAATTTTGAAAGCGGGAGAACTAAACGCAAATTTAACTACAAAAAACATCAATTTTTATGCAGTATAGATGCTAAAAAAACTATAGGAAAGTTGAAACAATTCTGAATTCAAGGTGTTTGATGAAACCGTGAGAATCTTTCCCAATAATTATTTTCTGTACATTCGTCCAATGTTTTTCCAATAAAAATCTTTGTATTGGAATAGAATTTCAGGCATAAAAATTATTTCTAGTTTTTAAGTTTTTCATGACAATGATTCTTATGAAAATCATATGTATTCTTTCCATTCTTTCTATTGACGTGATTTCAAAGATTAAGATTTTCTTTTTCGAAATACAGTTTCGAGAACGGAAATATTGCAATTCATCTCACTTTAAGATTTCGAAAATCTCAGTAGCTAAGATTATATAAATTTGTAAAATAAATCGAAAAATCAGATTGAACAGAGTGGAAAGTAAAATACCAAGTAAATAATTAAATTTAAAAAAATTGGAGATTCACATTCATATTTTGCAAGTTCTAGTATTTAAAAAATTTGGAAAAACCTGAAGAATTTATTGTGATTCTCAGATTCTCAGGTTTGTCAGATATCTTGAAAATCGAAGCTAAGGGGCGTACGCAGAAAAAAATGTTTGGAGAGAGTTTTACTGAAAATGTCTTCTATGTCTCTGAAATTTCGAGGTTTAAAAATTTTTACTTTTGACTCCAAAAGTATCATTTTGAGAGTTTTTTTTATCATTGCAAATTTGTTACATAATTTAGAAATATTAACAATTTCAAAACTTTAGGAATTAGCATTTATTTCCTATGTTTTTTTGTTTATAGATTTTTCTCTGAGAATAAGAAATTCTACAAAAACTGGATCATAATTTTTTGACTATTTTTAACTTTCGATGATTCTTAATTTTCAATTTTATGTGCTTCAAAAAGAAGTGTGAAGTATGTAAGTCAAGTTCGAAAACTTATGTCTTAGAATTTTAGTGAAAAAAATCATTTACTCATTTAACTTTTTTTAAACATTTTAATTATTTCTCACAAAAGATTCTAATGACAAAGTGCTGTATTTTATGAACTTCTTACAAATGCATTATAAGATCTCCAAAAATTTATAATTATCAACAATCAATTCGAAATTCTGTAATTTTTTCTTTTTGATCCCGATAGTTTTAAAATACAAAAATGAAAGCCTTAGATTCTTTAGTATTTTGATTTTCAAAGAGTTAAACTTTATATTTTTTGAAATTCTGCAAACCAGAACTATTTATTTTTAATGATTTATTTATACGATTGTTGAAAACAATAAGCTTGCGGTTTTTCTTATTAAAATCATTATTTTATATTAAAAGTAACTTCACAAAATATTAATAAATTATTGATATAAAATCTCGAATTTTTTCCTATACCTAAAAGTAACTTATTCTAATCCAGAAAATAACTAATATTTAAAATTTCATTCAGGTTTTCAACTCTCAAAAACCCCTCTGCGTACACCTCTGCTTTTAGCAAATTAATGACGCTTCATGCTGATTTCTCGTATTCGAAAACATCGACGAATCCACATGCGAAATTGAAAAAAGTGTTCATTTTCCTAAAGTACACAAGAACGAAGTGCAAAATATCGAGAAGAGAAGAAGAGGGCAAACAACGATAGCCAGAAAGGTCTCAACATCAAAAGCGGAAATGGCGGTAAAGTGTGGCCCGCAGAAATCTTGACATTCCGCGATATCAAAATATTGACATCGAAAAGGCCGTGTTTTTCTTATCGAGAGTAGGTGGGTTTTATCACAAATGCACTTCCTTGTTGACTCAATGAAATGAATTCTCGAGTCAAGAACGCGACCCAGAGTGATGAAACGACTTGTCGAACTAATGACAGAAGCTCTTGTATGAGGAAGTGACGTTTTTTCGCAGGCTAAAAATGACAGGCGCACGATGACGTGGGAGCTAATGTATAAAGCATCGTTTTCGGCCTCCATGCTCGTGCATATAAATAAATAATCATTTTTACAGCGTAGACGATCCGAGCAGCATCGACTTCGTGTCTAAAAAACATCATCTACTCTCTAAATCTTGAAAAGTGAAACTTCAGTTTTTCAAAGTGGAAGACATTCCACTTCCAAAAATAGTAAGAAACCATTGTCAAATCAGTGACGAAAGATCATTTTACTATAACCTGGCGAAAACGGAAAGACTAAAGATTTTTTAGATTTTTTAGACGTGTTTATTGTAAAATTGTTCTACTACTCGAAAAATTATTCCCTTCAAACAATTATAAAGATAGAAGTTTATACTTCTATCGCAAATTCGAAAATTATCATGGCAAGGCGTGTCAGTCACAGAACCCCAAAATCTTTGTTTCGTATGTTGAAAAGCGCAAAAATTCTACAATAAATATAGTTTAGTTTTGCTTTCTTATTTATAAAAAAGGGGTTTTTTGTTTGAAGAATGCTTACACATTGAGTGTTATTTTTTAAATACACATTTCTTAAAAACTATATCTCAGGAATGATTAATTAGGTAGTTTTATTTAAAATCAAGAATAAAAGGCAAGAATAAAAACCCTAGCAAAGTTGCTATTATACAAGAAGAGAAATTTTTGGTTACAACAACCATTCATGTAGCAAAATATGAGCCCACTAAAGTTTTGAGTAGTACAACCAAAATTTCAGGTATAATAACCAAATAATTGGTTATTGCAACCTAAGTATCAGTCGTAAAAATTGAGCATTAGTTGCTATAACACAAGTTTTGGTTGTCGTAATCAAAGTTTTGGTTGTAGTACCCAAAACTTTGGTTGGTCCATATTTTACTTAATCAATAGTTGCTGTAACCAAACCATTTTTTTCCGTGTAGAAAACTATCAAATTTCTATGAAACTTCTATGAAAATTCAAATAACTCATAAGGTACGAGCCTAACTGGTTTTTTCGTTGATATATGGTCAACTTTATCATACTTTAAGTTCATTATTTATCCGATGTATTTGACATGATGAAATCTAAATCACCCGAAGTGAACTGATTTGCAAGGAAAAAAAAGTACTTGAAAACAATAATAAATGATAATAAAAAATGGCAAATAGTTCTAGATATTGATGAAAAAACTAGCTAGGTTCTCATTCGTAGCATTTTTTCCTTAGTAAATTGCATACGTTTTATAAAAACTACGAGTTATTTGGATTTTCATAGAAATTTCTATGACGGTGACTTTACTGTATGCAATATGAAAATTTTTGACTTAAAAATTTTGCATACATTTTTTCTTTACGCTAATAATGATTCAGCAATGCTTGATAAAAAATATTCACAATCCATAATTCAGAAATTTCGTGGAATTTTTAACACTTAAAAAAAATGACTGATGACCATAAATTTTCCAATTAGAAATAAGAATTTGAACAAAATTTTTCTACATAATTGAGGTTACTCCAAACTTGACAGCGAAATCAAGTATCATGAATTTTCGGAAAAAATCGATTTTCAGACAAAAATGAAAAATACTTGTATTTGAAAACTAATTTCTCTATATATTCACAAAGTTAAAGAGAAATTGGTGAAACCAACGAAATTTTTATATTTTCTTGAATTCATTTTAGAATTTTGTATTGTCAGGAAATTTATTTTGCAATTATCAACTATGATGATATTCATATATAATTATTACATTTTTCAATAAATTGGGCGTGTTTCTTTACCGACTAAATACTTTTTTTTGTTCATAATCGTACATTTTGAGTTGTCTTTCGATTTTCTCTTTTAGAAACAGAAAAAAAAGTAAAAATTGTTTGATAATTTTCGATAATTTTACACAGTTAGTAAATTATGAATGCTTGATCATAGAAAGCTGAAATTCAAATAAAAAAACATAGTCCTCCTATAATCCTCCAACAGTCCCTCGTTTTCGCCAAGATAGGCTAAAAGTGAGTATTCAATCATCAAAGTTGTCAATTTTCACTTTTGCAGGTTTAGGAAGTAAGATGGAACATCGTTAAAGAAGTTTTTAGAATTTAGACGACGTTCATTAATTTATAAATCGGTCTTCAAAAGTCGTTAAAACATGAAAAAAGATATTTTTAAATCAATGTTTATTTCTTTCGATCACAACGTGGAACTCCAAGTTTCTTCAATTCAAAAAATCATATTTCACTATTTTTCTTGACTTTTCACATTCATATTACAAAGTTCCAAAGTTGCCGAACTAGGTTTTCATGAAAAAAATCACGAATCAACGAATCCAAATTACACACACACACACACGCACGCACACGCACGCACGCACACACGCACGCACACACACACACACACACACACACACACACACACATGTGACGCGCCACGAAGAAAAGGACCTAAGAGGCATCTGACATAAGAGCTATTATCTGCTTATTTTCAATAAGAAAATGACTCTTACATAAAATGCCTCTTAGGTCCCTTTCTTCGAAG
>JAPYZL010023036.1:0-13108 GCA_030522825.1 Platygaster orseoliae
ACCTTAAACATGTAATGTTATTATTAAAAATCAGCATCCTGAAATAATATATTATCTTGAAAATGCAAATTTAATTTCCATTCTTAAACATTATGATATAAAAACAAATACGAAGTATTTCTTATTAAATTATTATACAAATTTTTATAAATTCATAAGAATTAAAAACGTATTCTACAGATTAAGTACAACACATTCATAAATTTATAGAAAAAAGAGGGGGGGGGGCGCAATTTTTTCGCTGCCATGAGCGCCACGTCCTCCAGGGACGCCTCTGATCGTGGAAGAGATGATTTTAAAGGAAGAAAAAAAAAATAAAATGTCGCCCATGCGCTGTAAGTCGTACAATATGTAATAAAAAATGTACTCACTTTTTTCTACGCTTGGCGTTTGTAGAAAATGGCCGTGATGGGCGGTTTGTTTTGTTGGACTTTTTACCCATAATCAACAACCCTGTAACAACACTCACTATAGCGAGTGCATACACTTTAACTTTAACAAACTATGTAACGAACACAATTTAACACTTTAACTCTAACAAACTTTATAACAAACACAATTTAACAAAATTTTCACTTATAACTACACTTATAATTTACTCGCGGACCGATAATAGATTCAATAATTATGATAAATCTTTTTTTTTTTATCGCTCGCGCATCATATAACTAAAGGACGCTCGTTTGCTCGTTTCCTTCAGTTTCTTTGCTTTGTTGAACAAACGCCTGTCAATACCTGTGAAAACCTGTTAGGTAGGTATTAACTGTGACAGCGGGACTCCCCCAACTACTGCACATTCTCCCGCATTATTCATGGAAAAATTTTGAAGTTTGTCGACTTTCTCTGGAGAAAAATTATAAAACGATTTTTCTTAGAGAAAATTGATTCATGTTTGTTCGGAATTAACATTATTTAATTATTATCAAATGTTCGTAATGACGCGAACAAAATATTCACAGAAAAAAAACATTTTCTAAAAACATCTTAAACAATAACTATTTACGTCAAATTGGCAGTGATTGCCACTTTTAAGCGTAATTGCAAAAGACAGGGGTGTAGGCAGAAGAAGTGTTCGGAAGCGGTGATTTAAATAAATCTTTCTCGATGTTATTTTCTTAAAAAATTATAAAAATAGTGAAAATTTTTACAACACTTTGATTCGTAGAGCATTGAATTCCAGGAAGCTGCACGTATATAAATTCATTATATGTATGATGAAAAAGTTCAATTTCTGTAAATAAAAGAAGAAAATACGAAAAATACTGAAAGTATCAGAAAAAGACGAAATTACAATTCCAAATACTACAAAATTACAAAAATCAAATTCTATTCAATTGAATACGTACATAAAAAATGTTATAATGTGAATTTTGAAATTCATATTATTCTGAAACCCTGAAATTCATAAAATTTAAATTTTTTAAATTTTACCAGATCACCTGAGACTTGAAGTGATAAAATCAGAAAAGAAATGCTTTTTTGGAGAATTTCAGGATGTTTGTAAACTACCTTCTTTTATGTTGCCTATATTATTTTATAATTAATAATTAATAATTTGTAAATTTCATATTACATTTTTTTTTTATTTTTTTGTGCGTTAACCTAGCTGAACGTGTGAAATTATATGTAGTTCTTCGTAAACTAGGATTTCTGCTATTTTAAAGTTAGTGAAATTAAGAATCCTGAATTCAATTTAAACTTTACAACCACCAGAGAATCATTTTTCACGTCCTGTAGTTTATAGTGAGTTAATTTTCAATAACCTTCACCTACGTTCATTATTCATCATCTGTATTTTCATTGATAATTTCTATTGTTGCATGAAATAGTAGTTGATTTTACTCTGATTTTTGGAGGGGTTTGAACCCTGAAAATTCTCCTCTGCCTACGTGCTTGGCAAAATATATTGTTTTTTGGTTATAGTTTTTTTAATAGCCCTTAAAAATTATAATTATAATACAGTAAGGGAATACGGGAAGGTTAATTATTGATGCATGCATTCTTTCTCGTAAAATTTCGTTTTCTCTTTAATATTGAACTCGCCCTTCGTGACCTTCCGCGACACTTGCGATTTCTACACTTTTTCAAAAGCATCATTGTCTATTTCGTAATCAAGTTTTCCAAATAAGCGCATCGTTACGTAAGCTGGTTTTTCGCATGTCAGTCTTCTACACGCCCTCAATAAAAGAACCGCAAAATGTTCCCTGTAAAAATGCACTACATTTTTTATTGACAGTACGAGTAGTTAAAAAAAAATGATTTAATTGAAGTAGCATATTTTACAAGAAGGAAGAAATACATTTTTATGGAAAAGTGCAGATTACATTTTCAGCCAAATGCGGGTGATGTAACCTTCCCTCTCACGGGATATTAGTTTTTCCCAAAACCGTGGAGAAAATGCAATTTTCTCAATGGTCAAAATCGTCAAAAGTCACAAGTCGTCCACGGAAAAATATAGTTCTCAAATTGTGCAAATTAAAGAGCATTTGTAACGAATCTTGACTTGTTCTCTACGCTGATTACGAATCTGGCATCCGATTTGACGGCTGTAAATCAAAAACGCCAATTGACATATTTTGCGATGTATCAAAAGCGCCAAATATAATCGATCAACAGCGCCAAAACCGATTGAATCGTTAGCGCCAAATCTGATTTTATAAAGTTTTCCAAATTTTTTAAAATATCCAAATGAACATTCAACTAACGTACCTAAGCCGGGTTATCTCGCTTTTTGCACCAACTCGATAATAAATTTCTCGAGTTAATTTTCTATTTTTTTCGTGGTTTTTTACTGAACACATCCATGTGTTTCGAATCAAAGTAATTCACAGGCTTTGAACGAGAATTATTCGGAAAGCGTTTCTTAAAAACACCCATCTTGATATTATTTTCTTATTAAACTACAAAAATTGATGGTTATAATTTATAAAATTTTCTACGTCTAGATTATCTAATTTTTCTTGTTTTCGAAAGAAAATTATTTTTGGTAAACTAAAACAATAGATTATTCTTAAGATTCAATCATTCTTGATAAAATAAGAGAGTGACAAAAAAATTAAGCATAAATAAAAATGCACAAATGGCATTCTGACTTCAAAAATCGTAGTTCGTAAACAACGAATTTTCGTCAATAGATATTAACATTGAATGTTGTTTGTTTTACTAATATATTTTTTTTTTTAATGAAAAAAGTACAAGCAGATGTAACATTGAAATTTTTCCGTTAAAAGTTACTTATCTTGTATATTATAATCATGATTGCTGAAACGTTTATATGAAAAAATTAAGTTTGAAATTCTTGTAAAACAAAATAAGTCGTGAATTACAACACTTGTACTACTTCCGCTCGATCTATTGGATTGTAAAGAAAAATATACATGTGGCAATCAGAAAATGTAAACTTAATAGCTCATTTTTCGGAAATTCTGTACGATGAAGAATTGTATTAAAAAATTTTTTTTATATTTATCAATCCCCAACGGAACAGGATCCTCGAAACGACGTTGTATCGTCATCGTCGGTAATCATAATATAAAAGTCGAATCGACGTAAAGATGATCCCAAATCGACCACGATTCGAACTCTTTATTTCGGACCCTAACGCATCGATCATGCGTCGGGGACGATAACGTAGATACGAGGTCGAATCGACTCTGCCTCGATAGTGTGACTCGCGGTTTTCGTATCGACGTCGTTACTACTTTGTTTCGACGCAATCGTTTTACCTTTTTCCGACATCAGATCGTCCGCGTTTTGATGTTTTTGACTAACATTTCATCGACGTCGATTCGATACATATTTGACTTTTGAATTTCGAAACATTGAATCGACGTCGATTTGATACGGGTCTGACGTATACGCTCGTTTTACTCTAATCAACGTCGATTCTGCATGAAATCGACCCTTACATCCGTTATCTTCGATTCGATGTTTATTCGACATGGACTTGAATCGTACATTCGTTAGCTTTGAGTCAACGTCGATTCGGACTGATTCCGAGTCTCTGCGTCGACATCGTCCCGATGTCGATTTACTTACCTGTACAGGGTTGTTTGCGATGAAATTTGCACGATGGAAAAAACCGTTTCGTTGTCGATGCCGGGTCGATGCAATGGAGCGGACTTACAATCGGCTATTTCCGGGCATTTCTCAACAACTTTCACCTTTTTTCTCAACAACATTACAGAAAATGCACACATAATAAAAATTCAGCACATATCTCAAAAAATTTTTTTATTGATGCTTCTCATTGCATTGTCAACACATTACGACTAAAAAATATACAGAACTTAATGCGATAATACAACAATACCGTAATTTCGTCGTTAACGTACGTCGCGAAAATTTCACGATGCAGTGTTATAATATCGTGTGTATAAATGTTCATACATAGTAACATTACGTAACGACAAAGTATGTTGCTTCGCTAAACGTTCATAACGGTGAGTATGATGATATAAATATTTTATTTACAAGGTGCCTTACAGGTAAGTACAGCATGTCTACCGAGTCGGTCAAAAAACACCACACAAAAAACGCACGATTTTCGAATGTAACTTAACGAATATATTTTCCAAAACCTATGCTGAAAGCTATATTTTTCACATCTTGTCGAAAAGAGGACTTTTTTCAAACTTTTCGTGAACAACAGAGACTTGTTTTTCTTGTCTAATATAAATGAAACGTGACCCTCATTTAAAACAAAGAAATAAAATTAGGTAGTTTAACTCATAATTTTTTTATCTTTGAAGAAAATTAAATTGAAGAAATTTTTAGAAAGCCTTTCAAGTTTTGGATCAATTTCACAGATTAATGATTGCAGTGACAAGACGGAGGATTTTAACTTTTTGTTTCAAATTCACTACTGTGTGCAAGGAAAATTACTGTGTACCAATGAAAGCACTTGTAGATGCTGAAGCGGAAATAGCGTTAATTTTACAGTTTTTTACAGTTGATCTCTTATACATCCTGGCGAAGGAGAGGGAGGAAGAAATGAGGGAAGCAAAACGAAGGGAAGATGAAAAGAAAAAATATGCAGGACTTGAAGTGAGTGCTTCGTCATTTTACGGGAAGTTGCATGAAAATCCTTGGTGGCTTCCCGTAAAACCCGAAACTCCACGGCAGGAAATTCAAACGTGGAACGATGTTGAGTAAGTAAATTGATACTCACCTCCTGCTTAACTCGTACTTACCTAATACTTACCTCATACTTAATACTTTCAGAATTGATGTTGAAGCTCTGAATCAATACAATATGTTGAAAGATTGCTTCGTCAACGATCGTCTCCAACCGATCACCAAGATGCGCCCATTCTGGCATTCGATCCCGGAGCCGATATTCGGCATCCGGGACGAAGACCTATACGACGATGCTCCCCCTCTACATCCAATTGAGTTAATGTTCCGCAATCTCTGGTTGCCGTGTTCCAAATTGAACAACAGCCAACGACAATCCATGTTGCCGAGACTACGCAGGATCCAACTCGACGAAGGGAGAGGCTTCAGGTCATTGCAACCACTACGTTGGTATGAAAGTGTATTCGCCGGTCTCGGGGGTTTGGTGCAAACCAGGATCCTGCTCGCGATGACCGACTTCAAAAATTTGTTGGATGATGGTTTCAGGAAAGAAAAGAGTAGACAAATGTATTTCCAAAAAAGTTGTATTCAAAACTTTCAAGAAATGAACAGCAGGAAGGCCACAGATCTAGAAAAAATTTATTACGTTCATGCACTGTCAGACAAATCAATTTCTTTTCTTGTTTTCATTTTCGGCATACAAACTATAACCAAATTCTTTACAGACGTCCTTTCTCTTCGCACATATGAAACACTTATGGTAATCATCGAACACCTCAAACACGACGACAACGAGCGTAGCAATTTCCGGGAAGGGCTAGAAGGGGTTAAGAAGAGAAAGAGAAATCGCGTTAAATTTAATTCATGGGATAAAATTACAGAAAAATTCAAAATTGGCCGTAAAGACAAATCGAAATTCACAAAGAAGAATGAAGCAATTTTCTCTTCCCGGAAATTGCTACGCCTCGTTGAGGCTCTTCTGCGAAACTCAAATCTTGGCAACGGCGGAGCCTTTCTCCATGCGCTCGTTGACCAAGAATTAGAATTTCGCAGGAGAGTCCCAACACAGTTCTCATCGCTCATCAACATTCCCATTTCTCAACTACTGATCATCACCATTTCATATTTCCGTTATACTTCTGTCTCTTAAATTTCTCAACACTGCTTTTCCAGACTCAACATTCTTTTCACACCTTTCGCCGTCGACTACGTTTTTCAAAAATCTAACATTTTTCAAAATTTCGCAAATGCATTTCATATTCATCCCAATTTTCAAAATGTCATCAATTCATTACTCGACTTTCACAATTACAACATTCTTCAACATTTCTTGATCCGGTACACTCACTCAAGCAACACTTTTCTCTTCTTTTATCACATAACAAAAACCATCAAACCGCCACAGGCACTTCTGCTGTTTTGGATGAAGCATGTGCCTGTGGCGATTTGGAGGGAACTCCTTCACGATACACGCCAACTTTCAAAATACTTCTTCGCCAAACAATACAGAAACTTTGAACAATACGTCATTTACCAACAACAACGTCTCGCGTCAAATGCATTAGTTACATATTTCGAAGAAAAATCCCGTTTGCTGTCAGATAATTCGGTTTGAAATTTCAAAATTTCATTTTCCTAAATCTGTCTTCCTGCTGTTTATTTTTTGAAAATTTTAATATTCCAAATTTCAAAATTTTATATTTCTAAATTCAACATTTAAGCATTTAAAATTACAAAATATTGAAAAAGTGAACAGCAAGCCTTGAAATCTCTCCCTTCATCAGTTGGATCCTTTGCAGTCTCGGCAACATGTTTTGCCTTTGACTGTTGTTCAATTTAAAGTTTAAAGTCAATTTAAATTTAAATCAAAAAATATATTCTTGCTGTTCATTTTTTGACAGATGTAGAAAAAATTTATTCATTCTCTTACAGAGAGAACAGACGTATATAACAGAATTTTTCGTCAAGTTCCCTATTATTTACCGACGTTCTTTCTCTTCCAACCTAACTTACAAAACACTTTTCGCAATCGTTGATCATCTCAAACATTCAAAATTAAATTGCTAAACAAAAATGTTTTTTTCTTATCTCTTTTGTCTTCTTTGTTGACAACTAACAATGTGTATATATGTATCATAAACCGTCGTTGTGCAATTAAAAAAAAGTTGTTTATTTATTAATTGTTACGACATTCTTAAAAAACGTTAGGAGACGATCGCAAACAGCGAAGTTTGTATTAGAAGTATGTATTCTGTGAACTCCGTTGAATTTGTCAAAGTTTATATGAATAAATTGTGATACAAAAATTAATGTTTTGCTATCGTCCATTTTACCCTAATAAACAAACAAGTATATAATATATAGTATATACTACATATAGTATATGGTAAATAGTATGTATATAGTATATATAGTACATAGTATATATATAGTATATATATAGTATATGGTATATAGTATATAGTATATATAGTACATGCCGAGACTACGCAGGATCCAACTCGACGAAGGGAGAGGCTTCAAGTCTTTACAACCACTACGTTGGTAAGAAAGTGTTTTTGTCGGTCTCGGGGGATTGGTCCAAACTAGGATTTTGCTTGCGATGACCGAATATAAAAATTTGTTAGCTAATGCCTTTAAGAACGATAAAAGCAAACAAATACAAATTTAGTTCGAAAACAAGTTTTGTTATTAGTTTCCCTTTTGATTTTTACAATTCTACAGTTTTACAGTTTCATTTCTCCCTTTCTTTCATTTTCCTTTCTTCTTTTTTCAGCTTCGACCTGAAATGAAATGTTATATATGTATATAGCACATATAGTACATATATATATATATATATATATATATATATAGTATATATATAGTATATACTATATATATTCATAAATGTTTATGTAAGTGTGCATATATATATACCTTGGCCAAATCCCTCAGCGCGGCCGCAAGTGCCTTCCTGGCGTTGTTGAGCTGGGGATGTCTGATTTGTATCGTCGCCAGGTATTCCCTGTATTCAGCCTCGTTGAATGGCCTCATGTAGCGCTGTGAGTAGGCCGGGTGTACGTTTTCCTGGAGGTAACACTGGACGCGGTATAAAGGGTGCGGTGTATAGATAGCTCTTCACCTTCGCCGGCCACTTTAAAATGTACCTTTTAGGTTGGAATATAACCACATCACCAACCTAAGTATGAGGTATGTATCAGGTGAATATGAGGTAAGTATGAGGTAAGTATGAGGTAAGTATCAGGTGAATATGAGGTAAGTATCAGGTGAACATGAGGTAAGTATGAGGTAAGTATGAGGTAAGTATGAGGTAAGTATGAGGTAAGTATCAGGTGAATATGAGGTAAGTATGAGGTAAGTATCAGGTGAATATGAGGTAAGTATGCTATATTTCTAATTACCTCGAATTTTTGTATTAGTTTTTTTTCCTCTGGCGCCTTCTTTTTCTTTAGCGCCTTGTTTGCCTTCTTCAGGATAAGTTCTGCAGGAGCTGCACCAACCATTTCTTCCGTACAAGAGCATGTATCGATTGGACAATTGCATGCATTGTCAGCATTATCATCCTCGACTTCTTGGTCAGCATTGTCATCCTCGACTTCTTGGTCAGCATTGTCATCCTCGACTTCTTGGTCAGCATTGTCATCCTCGACTTCTTGGTCATCATTGTAATCCTCGACTTCTTGGTCATCATTGTCATCATCATCGTCCATTGCCACGGGGTCCTCGTCTCCGTCTCCGTCTTGAACCTTGTATATGGGCGTATCGTTCTCCGGGTCTCTAATAGTCAGCAGCTGTGGGTAAGGGACTTTTTTGCTCTCATCATGGTCGTATGTTGGAACGAGAAAGTACCGTTGCGCGTCACTGGAAAAATATCAGGTAAGTATTAGGTAAGTATCAGGTAAGTATTAGGTAAGTATCAGGTAAGTATTAGGTAACTATTAGGTGAGTATTAGGTAAGTATGATATTACATTTCTATTATGACCGGATTTGAAACCCTGTCATCTTCTTCTAAGGACAACATCAGGGTTTCATCCACCCTGGTGTTTTTAACGAATAGCTCGGGAGACAATTTGCCATCCTTTGACTTGCATAGAGGGTATATTATGGCCTCTTCTGGAATGGAGCGGAAGGTTAAGTCCGACGTCGGGTCAAATCTGTGGAGTTGTTAATATATTATTACAATACTATTACTAATAATAAGTTATCGTAATTCCTTACAATTGTATTGAGAAGTGAAAGGCCATGGTCTTCAATTTTTGATTGCTGCAGTTGTCAAATATGTGCTCCATGACGTTGAGAATATACTTTGCCTCCAATTGCGTTCTTGTCGGGGCATATTCGCCCGTTGTTTTATCCTTTTTGGACGGTCGGAACAAAGTAATGAATTTCGTAACTGAACTTTCAGGAATTTCAGACGCGAATTCAGAGGTTATCTTCTGCAAAATTGCTCGGATTCCGGGGCGAGATGCAGGCTTTCCCTCACGCAATTTCAGGTACATGTCTTTGATGACCTTGTCATCTTCACGCCTGGAATTCAAAAATGAAAATAGCATGCTTCTTCACACACGCTTGGACTTGGAAATTTTCTAACTCCTCGTGTGTGGAAAAAAGCATGCTGGGTATGCTTTTTCACACACGCTTGGACTTGGAAATTTTCTGACTCCTCGCGTGTGGTTAGGTTAGGTTAGGTTAGGTTAGGTTAGGTTAGGTTAGGTCAAAAAACACCACACAAAAAACGCACGATTTTAGAATGTAACTTAACGAATATATTTTCCAAAACCTATGCTGAAAGCTATACTTTTCGCATCTTGTCGAAAAGAGGACTTTTTTCAAATTTTTCGCGAACTAATGTGTTTCACAAGCTCTCCGAGTCTGCAGCCGAATCGGATTTCCTTTTTTTTCCTTCGCCTTCAGCAGTCGTTTTTTTCGTTCTTCTTTTACTGCCTTCGCCACACCACATGCTGTTGGTGAACCATAGTGAGGCAGTTTTTTCGAAAAATTGAAATGTGATTTTTTCACATTTTACAACAGCTACAGCTGGAATGAAATACATATTAATTCGCACACTTGTGATTGTCGTTTTATAATTTTTTTTCAGTACTTCCATTGTTTACCATCGGTTAAGAGGTTTCATAATAGTATACAATGGTCAGAGAGGTATATACCCACACAGCATATGACCGTTTCAGAAATATTTCTGCAATCTACGTGAAAATTACGCGGACATTTAATGTTGCAGAGACGTTGCTTCAATATTGCAGACATGTTTGAAAGCTTTCATGCTGTGTGGGTATGGCCGTTTTTATGGGCCACTCACGATGTTTCCAGGGCGGGTCGAAAGATTATGCGAGCCGAAGGCGAGCATGGTCTGGAGACCCGTCCTGGAAGCATTCTCATTATGTTTAATTTTTTCGAACATGATGGGTTTTTTATGACCTGTTTTCGACTATTCTACAACGGTCGGTAAGTGGGAACATTATGCTCAGTTTACAGGGGGCGTTCATCGGTCGCTATGGCTGATTTTACATGAAATTTACAATTAACGTATTTTCTAAGCTTTGAGAAATTCATTTTAAAACTGCTGATAATTTATTACAATTATCTTTTGTCTAAAGTGTTCGTTGCTTGGTAAACTATCAAAATTGCTTTGCTTTCGATGAGAAATTTTACGTCTATTGGTTATATGTAACCTGAAACGAATTTATTTATTGAAATATTGAGATTCAATCTTGGCTTCAGTTCACAAAATCGGATTTATGTTTATGATTCGGAATTTCTGATATAAGCATTAATAATATCGCCATTTTCATTTTAATCACATCATGAATAATACGGTTATGTATGATCATTAAACTTTTTTAACAAAACATTCAATTTTTCATTATTTTAAAATAAATTTACTGTGACATTTTATTTTTGGTAACTTTTGGAATAAAAACTTGTTATTTGTAAAGCGATGCATCTATATTTCAATTGAATTATGACACTTCACAGGAACTTAAGTGCATTTTCGATACTCGTTCTTGAATTGTCAGAATATACGCTCTTTTACTGGGACGGATCCAGGGGGGGGGGTGGTCCTGGCGATCTGGACCCCCCTCCCCCTCACCTCGTAATATCAGACTCCCACAGATCTCAATACCTATAGTGTACGTAACCATAAGGTCTTCCGTAATCGGAACACCCCCAAATATAATTTTTGTCTAGATCCGTCCCTGTCGTTTTATTTTTCATGATAACATTTTTTATAAACAAATGAAGAATTTGTGTGTTTCATGCATTTTAAAAATAAGCAACAATTTCACTTAACAACAAAATTCCGTGGAGTTGAATTTAGCTGAATTAGCCAAGGAAGGGTCTAAATCCACTGTTATTTTAGAAATAATAATAAAAATCATGTTATACTGTGAGGTACGCATCTGTTCAACATTATACGAATGCTGGCTCATATGTTAAAAAGTCGTTTTAACTTACTTTTCATGGTGAGCATGATGGTTTTTTTATCAAGTGAAATTTTCGCCTCGTTTCCCCCACGAATACAACATTTATCGGCAAACCGTAGATGAAACGTTTTTAACATGTTGTAGATGACATCGCGTTGTGAAGAACCCCCAATATCAGTCAAGAAACTTTTCTGGAATAACATAATTTAAAAAATAATACCTTTTTTTCAGCGTTCCATCAGCGACCAATTCCGGTTTTTATTCAAATGCCAAATTTTTTCAGCCCTTAGAATCAAATCATGGCACTTCTATGTGACCTGTCGCGAAAAAAGCTACGTCAGGGGGGAAAATCGCATTCTGGGTTTTTTTCACTACTGCATGGTTTTGGAGTTGCTCTTTCTAATGGACGAAATAGAAAAATCCTGAAAAATTTAATTTTTATATAATAGAGCGAGGCGCACTTTTCACTCCCAAGTTTAACGTTTCTCGCATCAACTTCAAACGCTCATTCTGTAAAATTTTGCCTTTCCTCTTAACATATCTTTTGTCGCGACAGGTCACATATTCACCCACGATTTCGGATTATATATTTTGGAGTAATACTTGGGCAAACATTAATCCACAATAGTGAAGTAAGTCTAGTTTCTTAAAATTGAATTGATCCATATTTTATCAACGACATCTTCAAAAGTACATTCTTTGCTTTAGTAGTTAAACCTAAATTTCAATTTACACGCTACATGGAAAATATATCACATAACACCCCCTTTAAGTAACAGTTTCATTTACTTACAAGCTTTTGCAGCATCAGATTGTTTTCCAATTTTTCTTCTAAGGCTGTCAAATCATCGAGAGATTTCAATGGAAACCACTTTGATACTTCAATCAAATCATCAGCCTTGTTAAGAGATTCGTCATCTTTTTTTTTTTCGTACCACAATTTTTGTAGTACTCCAACAGAATGTCAATTTTCTGCTCAATTCTCATTTGAGCACGTGTGTTTTCGTTTTGCTTATCATTTAGATCTACAATAATGAATCAAACGCTTTAACATAAATAACGTTATACATTTTACTTGAGAAGTTCCTCTGAAATTTTTGAAATACTTTCATCGTCGCAGAAAATGTTTTTTGGAATATCCAAACTTTTTATACACGACCGTTTCCATTTCAAATCGACCGACCCATTCGGGTCATGATTTTATTTTTCGATAATTTTTAAATATATCGTTAAGAACAATATTTCATTAGATACGTATTTTTTCTTTTCGACAAAAAAAATTTTTTTGACGGTTTATCGGCATTTATGTTCTGAGAGTAAAAATCGATTTTTCTCATCGAAAAAATAGTATATTTCGCACCAAGGGGCAGAAGTTGGACTTTTCGACGAGATCGTTTTATTGGCACGAGTGACCAATCCGAGGGCGCCGAAGGCACCCGAGGATGGTCACGAGTGTCAATAAATCGATCGAGTGAAAATCCAACTTTTACCCCATGGTACGAACGATATTTTTTACCAATAGTGTATGTTTTGAGCGTCATTTTGATACCTGCGAGGAGCGGTCCTAAAGTTACGTTTTTTGAGC
>JAPYZL010023061.1:0-12301 GCA_030522825.1 Platygaster orseoliae
GCCGCTGATTTTATGGCTGCTCGAAAAGAGGGCTGTGTTCACGCGATTCATCGTAAAAAAGCGGCCATTCGAACACATGCATGGAAAAAAAGAATTTTAAAAGAATTCAGCTTTGTTTTACTTTCCAATCGCACTTAAAAACTTCTGTCCTCTAACTGTAGTATCACAGTCTGCATAATCAGATTCGTAAAAGAACATTCTTAAAAATTTCCTCATCATCCCAATTCCAGTCACCCCTACCCAGTACAAGCGCCCACGTCATAGGCTGCCTTGATTGTATCGATCATTAGGCAGGTCTCATAATTAGCAATTAACTTTATCCATTAGTCGCTGATATAATTATTACACTCTAATACACTATCGAATACCGAAATTGCCGTCTGCTTGTTACGTGTTAGAGTTAGGTGTTATTCAAGCAAAAGTTTTTCGTGTATTGAGCAATCGTTATTCGGTAAAATCACAATAATGAATAAAAATTAATTGTTCACGTATTTGTAACGATTTTCAAGATACATGGAAAACTTCAAATTAAATGACATTTAGTGAATACGCGAGGGGATAAAAAATGCTTTGCCTTGTATAAACAAGTCAGATTCGTGTGATCGGCGCGTTTTCGTGCGCGATGATCGCGATGATCAGTGAAACGTGATAATTACATTTGATGACCCCCGAGCGAATGCTATATTCAAAGTTTCTCATAATAACCATCCTAAGTCTGGATATAGCCATTGATTATGGCCATTACGAGCTGCCAGGCAAACGTAAGAAGGTTGGACGCCCGCAGTTAGAATTAGCGAGCTAGGATCAGCCTAGAACCAACCTGGATATCGCTGATTGCGGAATCAAAATTTATATGGAGCTCTGCACGCGAGCCACCAGTGATTCTCAATCTCGTCTTTTCGTGTCGAAGCGAGTAAATTTATTAAATCAAACCGTATTTGAAATAGAAATAAATGTAATGATTAATATTATAAGTATTGAATTCTAGAATCATTATGCACCATTTCCCAAGTTCCTAAAGTTGCAAGATTCAAACCAAGAGCGAATAAAAAAAATTGTTTGATAATTAAAAAAAAACTGTCAAAACAACATTGAACAAAGCCACAGTGGTTTAACCCTTCGTCCGTTCTCGTCGCCAAGAATCACCCCATCCGTTTTAATTTTTCGATTGATAAGTAGATGCCCCAACCTCGGATGCAAGCGAAGCGGGAATAGCATTCGTTATGGAAATTTATAGTTTCGGGTAGAAGAGTCCGGGTCCCTCGGAATAGCTAATTGTAGCGAAACATTATTAATGACCAAGTTTCGACGTCTTTGGGAGCCGAAAGTAGCTCACTTCGTGGTAATTACGAAGTTGCTGCGTCTTCGTCGCTCGGCCCGACGAGCCCTTCCGCGCCTTCCTCTTCGTTTCTTCGCCGGCGCAAAGTATGCTGCCGTCTCGCTCGCACCCGCCGATTCTATCGGCTGTAATTACCTTTCGCTGTCCTTCTCGGATAATCATTGTAACACCTAAGCACCCTACCTAACCTACCGAAGCCTACCCAGCGTTTCCACGTTATTCGCTAGTCGATCAATGGGCTTCCACGACAATTTCCGTGGTATGAAGTAACTAATCGTCGCTCTGGGGCGAGAGTGAATCGATAATATTTTACATTACTCGTGCATTTTGAAATACGGACATACCCAAGTGATCGTTTACACCATGTTTTCACCGTATTTTGGGTTTGCAAATGGAATTCAGAATTATAAAGAAAATTTTCCAGCATGCAAATTGGCAGTCATTTTTTTGTCAAAGTCCCTGTTATGCGTAAGTTATAAAACCTCGGTTTATACAGAGAATAGTTCACAGCTCGAAGAACAAAATCACGCGAAAGTGCGCCATAAAGTAGTGTATAGAGAAAATTAGTTGTTGGATCCCACTCGAGGGAAGATTATGCAAATCCGGTAAGGGCGCGTTATACGTATCACGCATCAGCTCCATGTTACGATTTTAATCGCGATATGATATTTTACGATTTGCGTCGTTACAGGCTCGATTCGTTATGGCATGAAACTTGTAATATGACGATTTTGTGATTTGAGTATTGCGATAAACTTCAGTCGATGCAGTCACTTGGTTATTTCGTGATTTCGTACCAAGTATTTACAAGTTGAATGTGTATGAGAGAAAGTTCTGGAAAAATCACGAAATTTCTAGAGGGAATTCGGAAGATAGCGAAGGCAATGAATGGCCACGTTGCCCGAAATGCGATGCAATCGGACACATTTTACCTTTTTCGATGACGGCAACAGGCGCGAGCGATCTATCGACTTCCATACATCCTGAATGCACCACAACGGAACGTGCGACGCATTAAATCATTGAAATTAATGCAGCCTCGTACTCTCTGTACAGTATCTTTCACTTTTCATTACGGCATCATTTGTCATGCGGCGCGGATCCCTTATCACTCGGCAATCATAAACAACGGAACATAAATTCCAACTTTCGTGCATAACCTGACACAAAGCATCGACCGGCGTTAGCAATTTATTACTTCAAAGCGACGAATACACGTTTACCTCCCGATAAAACCCTACTGCAGCAACGATATTCCGATTCGCACGCATTGTCCCGTTCTTCGCATCTTCGCAGATTTTCGAGATCCGAGCCTTTTTTTTCGTTACACCGCGATCCACGAGATTACGCTCTGGCCGATGTCGCCGATATCCATTAGCGCGTTGCCGGAATTAATCTCGAGGATTAATACCAGGACAACTGCCAATTAATTTTCGTTAATTTCGAATCAGCAGTTTCCAAAGCCAGCGGTAACTAGACCTCTATAACACGTTCTGACCCGTACGCCAATGGCACATTGTGGACAGTCCGCGACGATTACTTCGGGGGCTTAATGAATTGTGTCTTGAGTAAGTTTCGATTGCTCGATTTCGCTTCATTGTGAATGAGGCATTTGATGAACGTTGTGTGGTGTCCTCGATGATAGAAAAAAAGGTTGAGATTTGAGCAAAATTTTTCGATTTATTGAGTATTTCGAGAATAGTTACTTGGTGCAGTATGTCACAATAGTAATAATAAATTGATTGTAATAGTAATTTTTGCAGTTTTTTTGAAGTGAAACTTCTCTACTCGAGGGAGTGAAATCGAAATCAGCTGACGGTTGTCGGAAAGATTTAATTGCGCGTTCAGTTGGCGCACGTGGGAAATTTAAATGTATATTGAATTTCATACCGGCAAATAAAATTCATTTTACTGTTGAAATGAATTGGAAACTAAATGAATATTAGTTACGTTGGAATTAAATGAATATTAGTTACGTTGGAATTGAAGTTCAAGAAAAATTTTTCAATAACAAAACTATCAGTTATGGTACTGTACAAAATATTTATCAAAATGACATGTACAGGCATGTACAGACGGCAAGGCAGATTTCTCGCGCGATAACATCGAATTTTGTTTTTATTTTAAATTCGACTTGAAATTCACAAAAGGTTTATAAAATATGAAAAATCTGAAAGTTATAAAACATTTCAAAAATATGTAGAAATATTTTTCATTAGCTTCAATTTTCATAATAATTCGATTATTCGACATTACTAAAATATATATAAGAAAACTAAAAATACTAGAATTTCTCACCAAATTTAACAAATTCGAAAAAAAAAAAATTTAATAAAAGCAGTTCATATAATATAGTAAAAAACTTCCAAAATAAAATTAATTTTAAAAAAATACAAAAAGTACTATAAATACTAGCAGTTTATGAAATACTTAAAATAATTCAGAGAAAACATTCCAAAAATCTATGAAAATACTGACAATCTATAAATTCTTAAAATCAATTTAGATTATTACAAAATCATATTTTTACTACTTTTGTTTATTACACGATTATTATTTTGTTATTGACCATTTTTAAAATTTTCATCTGTTATGACGATGCTTTGAATTCTTGAAAATTTTAATCTAAATACAAATTATATGAAACTTGCTGGATTTTTGAAAAATTCGATACACTCATGAAGATTTTACGTTGTTTTCTAATTTATTTCAAGTTTTTTACATTTTTATCGAAATGTTGAAAAACATGTTTGTGCATATTTCAAATACATTTATTAATAAAAATGGTTTATAATTTTTTGAGATTCAACAAATTTTGCGAAGTTCATCAAATTATTGACAATCTTTTAAATTTTCCTTGTTTTGTAATTTTTAATGATATATATTATTTAAAACATGGTTAAAATTACATAATCAGATGATGACAAAGTTGATAAAAATTGTCAAGGTATCACAATTTTTCGTAATTTATTGATACTTTTCTGGTTATTTAGATTTTGGTAATGAATTTAAATTTTTAAATGCACCTGTCAAAAAATCAAGGAAAAAAAATGAAATCTACAAAATTGAAAACGTCACGAATTCCACAAATTTATCTGATTTCATAGAATTATTGACGATATTTGACTTTCTGAAATTTTTGATATATTGTGAAATTTCCAAATGTTCCTACATTTAATACGAATTTTTCTCATTCATGAGAATATTTTTGTTATGCTTCATAGTTGAAAAAATTTTTGATTTGAAATAAAAAATCAAGAAATAATATAATGCATACTTCAGAGGGTAAAATTATGAAGTTGATCTACACAGTTTATGAACGTTTTCTCGAATTATGTAGTTATAGACCCTTGCGAAAAAATCCTACTGCCAGTAGGATTTTTTTCGCAAGGGAGAACAGGGTTCGCCGGTTTTCATCTTCGCTCTCTCTCTAGCATTAAACAAAACATAAGTCTGTCTTTGTTTTTTCGTAGGAATCCTACTACGCCTGCGAACCCTGTTATCGAACATCCTTAAAATTTCAATAGTTTTTAATGTTTTTCAGTTTTTTAAATCTCGAAAATAATTAAAATATTATATTACAATTTTCAAAAGTTTCAAAAACATGTCTTGCCTATTAAAATTCTTTGAAATTTTAAAATAAATTTTAAGTTTTCCAGATTTTCCTTAGTTATTGAGAAAAATCACGTACACTCCGAAAAACTATAAAGTAGAACCCTAATATAATAATGTTTGAACGTTTCCTGAAATACAACAAAATTTTTTAGACTTATTGAGTCATCGATAGTATTCGAAATATTTCATGTTTTTTATTTTTCGAAATTTAAAAAATTTCAGACACAAGATACACCATCAAAAACCTTCTGTACTCGGTAAAAATTTGTTCAAGGCCTCAAGAATTTTCTTCATTTCTTTATACTTTTTAAGTTATTAAAAAAAAAAAAAAAATAGATAAAACATCCTGTCCGAATTGCTATTCTGAGCTAAGAATTCAATAAAGTATATTGTGTGAGTTTCATAGAAATACTTTTGGAATCCTTCAGACTTCTTATAATGTTAATAAAAGTTTTTCCTCGATTCAACTGTATGATTAAAGAACTTTTTTGCAAGTCACATGTTATTCCAGAAAAAATTTATCTTAAAAGAATTCATATAAATGGTCATTAAACGAATTGTTATAAAACGTAAGAAAAATACAAAAAAAAAAAAAAAAAAAAAAAATTAGAAACCACATGATATTTTGAAAACTTCTTTTTTAGACACTACAGCATAGCTTGATTATCAGTGCAATTTTGTTGCATGTCTCCTGAGTTTCCCACTGGAAATCCCTCAAATCATTGCTTTTCCCACTTTTTTCTACAAAAAAAAGCGGTTATAATTGCAAATTCCAATATATGGACGCAACGATAACGAAATCCACCGTAGAATGTTGCCCGAAAAATGCGAAGTAGAATAAACGCATCACGGGAACAAAATGAAAAAAGTTTCTCGGATATGCTGCGAAGTTTTATTATTCGGCTCTAATTTAAGCGGCGTGACTCATTTCGCTTTTAGTGACAATGCGCTTGGATTAATGCTCTTGTTGTCGACAGTCTTCAATAATGAAAATTCTCGATCGACTGGTAATGAAGGAGAAATTCAGATCTAGATATCCACGTCCTCGATAATCCCAAACATCACCGAGAGCAGGATTTAATCTCGACGGAGAGAAGACGGGAAAAATTTTAAATTTTCTTAATTCGTTTTTAGAGTTTCATTTTTTACAGTTCACTTCAAAACACTGGTATTGATCAAATTTGAAAAATTTATTTCCCACTGGTTTAGGAAAACTCTGTTGCGACGCGTGACTTTTTCTCTTCTTTGGAACACGCTGAAAGGGAAAGTTAACCTACTGGCGCTCTTCATTCATAGCCAGAACTTGGCGGCGTCTACCCCTTTGAAAAAGGAAACTCTCCGCGGGTGAAAAGCTCGGCTGATGGATACGCGCATGCGCCCCCTCGTCCCGAACTCGTGTATTTAAATTCAACGAAACTTCGTTCCCTCAAGTTCATCAGGGAAGGGTTACAAACATGAGGAAGGCGACGGCAATGGTTAGCGGATAAGAGAAGCGAGAAACTGAGATTGAAAAGCCAATTTTCTCAGCACAATCGGCTCATCTCGTTGTAAGATGAAGTTGGTGAATATGTCTCATTAATGATTCGCGCGACAAACGCGCGCTTGTTCACCCGCGAACATTTACATTTACGAAGGCGCTCTTTTGTAAACACACGTATCCGTCGAGTCGCGGAAATGATCGTCGATGTCGGGTTTTTCGGTGGAAAAACAGTACTCGATCGGGGATTGTTCAGTTGGAAAATTTTATTGAAAGGTTTCGAAGAATATGGAATTTCCGTCAAAACTGCGAGGAGTTATGATTTTTTCAAGTTACGCATTTTTCGAGAACAAGGGAGATGATTGTTGAAAAATCGGTCAATTCAGTACATATTTATAACTTTTGGTCACTTTATTAGGCAATTATAATTTAAATCACTTATGATTTTTTTCTTTTATATTTTGTTCTTTAATAGTTTGTGATCTACAGGGCAACCAAAAATATTTACGATAAAATGCAAAATATTTATTTACTCATGCATGAAAAAACAGTGAAATATTTATGATAGGCTATTGGTCGCAAGAAATATTTATGATCAAATGAAAGCAAATTTTATGTTTTTGTACATTTGTTCACATTTTCAGCTACTAATCAAAGTTGTTACAGAAAATGACCACATGTTTTGTTAAGTTCTCTGACTTATAATTCGAATAACTTTATGTTTCAATTGACTATTTATTTTGAAACGTAAAAAGATTATAAATCTGTAGTCATGTTACATGTCGAATAATTTCTCGGTAATTTTCAAACTGCAAATTAATGGAAATAAAATCAACTACATTGAATTAAAGAAAAAGAAAATTAAAACTTAATTTGTATTCTTTCATTTTTCATTCCATTTTTTCATTTTTTATTTATTCTTTTTATTTTTAATTATGGTTTGTCATTTTTCATTCAGTTTTTTTCATTTTTTATTCAATTTTTTAATTTTTAGTTAAATTTTGTCATTTTTCATTCAGTTTTTTCATTTGAAATTCGATTTATTCATTTTTAAATCAGTTTTTTTCATTTTTAATTTGATTTTTTCATTTTCAGTTCAATTCTTTCATTTGAAATTCAATTTTTTCATTTTGACTTCCGTTTTTTCATTTTTAATTTCGTTTTTTCATTTTTAATTCAATTTTCTCATTTTCAATTCAGTTTTTTCATTTTTCATTTAATTTTTTCATTTTCAGTTCAATTTTTTCATTTTTAATTCAGTTTTTTCATTTTTCATTTAATTTTTTCATTTTCAGTTCAATTTTTTCATTTTTAATTCCGTTTTTTTATTTTTGATTCAATTTTTTCATTTTTAATCTAACTTTATCATTTTTAATACCGTTTTTTAACTTTTAGTTCAATTTTTTCATTTCTTCATTTTTAATTTAGTTTTTTCATTTTTAATTCAATTTTTCCATTTTTAATTCAGTTTTTTTATTTTTCATTCAATCTTTTCATTTTTTATTCAGTTTTTTCATTTGAAATTCAATTTCTTCATTTTTAAATCAGGTTTTTCATTTTTATTTGATTTTTTCATTTGAGTTCAATTTTTTCATTTTTTATTCAATTTTTTCATTTAAAATTTTAAATTTTTTCTTGATTTTTAATTTTTCATATAATTTGCGAAAAATTAAATGCAAATAAAATGAAAATTGGAATTAAATGCAAGTTAAAGAAAAAGGAAATGGCGAAACATGCATAAGAACTAAATATTTTTTATGATAAAAAATTTTTGAAAATATTTGGGATTAAAAATGAAAAACCTCAAAATATTTACAAAAAATCTAAAAGTAGCGAAATATTTATGTTTTGCCAAAAACTGCCTAAAGATTTGTTTAAATTTTTTTTATTTAAATACTTTTGGTTGCCCTGGTGATCTACAATCTATAATTTAGAAAACTCCGACAATTTGGATAAATTATGACTTATAACAAAGGATCAATAAAAAAGTGGAGATGAAAAAATTGTGAGAATTTTTATTAATAATAGGAAGAATTTTAGAAGATAGTCATTTTATAGTAAAAAAATTGTAGTTCCTAACGAGGGTTCAATAAAATGACTGATAGCTAAGATAATGTAATTGGATGAATGTTATTTTTTCCTAATTATTGATAATGGTCAAAGTTCAGATGTAAGGTAATGTTATATATCTTGTATAATGAGAATTGTAAAAATTGTAAAATTGTAAAAATAAACATTTGTACAGTAATATATGTTAAATTCAAATAATATTGCAGATTTTTGTAAAATATAGTAATTCTTTTAATATTTGTAGTATAGATTACTAGGTTTTTTTCTCAGTGTGCGCATCGTCCCAGCGGTAGGAAATAAAGCGAGCGCCCGTGAAAGTTCGCAACTTTCGCGGTGCCGGGTTTTCTTTCGCTAATTCCCGAGACTCGACCCGACGCTGCGAGCAACTAGTGGTAGAAAAACACCCTCGTTCAACCCCCAGCCTCGACGTGGCCGCGAACGATCTCAACTTTCTTTCGCCCTTTCCACCTCATTCTTTCGCCCTCGAACCCAACGCGAAATTAAAGGTCAATGCTACATCTTTGAGCGTTTCCCAGCCGTTAAGAAGACTCAATTAATTTTACGCCCTATCGATATAGATATATCATGTTACACTTCAAATTGACAAAGTGACAGAATTCCAGTTTCAACGACAGCAATCCTGCCTTGGCAATAACAAGGATCCCAGAACATTTCGTCGACTCGACAAAAGCTTCATCAATCAATCAAAACTCTTCGTAGATCGTAGAAACCGTATACCAGACCACGATTCAACAGCAAATAATGCTAATGGAATTGTAAACAGATCGATAATTTATTCAGGACGCTTCATTACGCTTTATAATATTCACCGGCAAATCTCGAAGATCAACGCGCGCGCGTTTAAGCCGTCATTAAGATTCGAATAATTCAAGTTAATATCGAGCAACATAATCTGCATCTCTATTGGGGCTCTGGCTGATTTCAATGACGAGAACACGGTTCGTTCTATCCATAAATATTAGAAAGCTTTTTTCACTGTACAACAGATTCGACGTCATTTTCTGGAAATTTCGATCCAGGTTAACGTCGTCTGAGGGTAAAAGCACTTTTCAAGAGATTTTCTTTTGAAGGGACGATTCCCTGCAAATTGTCTTGAAGTACTAGATTAAACTTGCTTTGCTCGTAAGAGGAACAGCTTCGTGGTGTTGGTGAATGGGTGAAATACAGGCTATGCATAACAATCGATCTTGCTGAAAACTCAGAGAGGGGTCGATGGTCAGTTTACGGAGCAAGGCCTTCGAGGTGATTCGCAAGGGACGAAAGAGAATCGAGAGAGGGCGAGAGAAGGACAGATAGTTTGTTAATAATAAACGTGAACGAAAATCCGGTCATCCAAGCGAATGATCTGTTTGTTGATTGAGAAAGTTTAAATTGAATGCCAGAAATATTGAAGATCTTTCAATGGTGACTTCAGTAAATGATATGTTAATTTTTGCTATCTTCATTTCGAAGATCGCGACGAATTTGCAAAGCACGTTCCCAGATCGGAGGCAAGTGAAGCCATCGGTCAAGCAGCATTACGGCATTTGCATGTTATTTACTCGCGAGCTACCGAGTACATTTGTTTGGATTATCCTTGAAATAAAGCGGCGTGCCCAACCGTTGCTCAAACCAACGGTCAGTGAGGTTGCAACTCCTACTAGCTCATTTCCGGGAAAAATAACTCACGAAAAGTAGACGAATTGTGTTCGGTGTTTATGCGACATTTTCTTTATATGGTTCTTGGATTCTTAAATGTTGTGAATTCAGTAAAAATGTTTAGCTATAACCAACATTTATGGGTTAAAAACTCCTTTGATCTTATTTTAGGACATGACATCAAATTAACGATAAAAAAATTCATTTCTCATAGAAACATCGAAATGTGTAAATAGATTTTATGTAACATTATGAATAATGTGAGAATAGTTTTGAATTTTTTTAAGGTTAAGGTTTGTTAAGCCGACTTTATTGGAACGTTACAAAAATTTGTATTCTCAAAATCCGGTAGATAAAAAAAAGCGGTTGATTTAAGTCTTGTAGGTAAAGTTTTCAAATTATCTGATCAACAATTATATAGTAAAAATTGTAATATGATTTATCATTTATTATTGAATTATGATTCTCCTACGATAAGAAAAATCAAACAAAGAGAAATTTGGTTTCGGTACATGTTAAAAATTTACATTCACATATTCATTATTTATTTAAAAAATATGGATTAATGAAAATTCATAAAACAAATAATAAATTGAAAAAGGAATTATTAGAAAGTGTAAAGGTTAACTAAAAATATAATATAGCAAGTTGTTGCTCATAGAATGGATTCTGATAATTGTGATTTTAGTTATGCGAGATAGAAAAAGGTTTCTAAAAACCAGAGTGCCTAAACATGAAAAAATATTCGTCATTTAGCTAAAAGTCATTCAGTCTTGACTATAGGGGAGACTGGGGCAAAATGCGCAGTTTTTGATAATATTAAATTTTTGAGGCAGCATAAGGGCTGAGAGGATCTGCGAATGGCACTATATTGTAGCTCACATATGTGGCTACAATTTAGCCTCAGGCAACTTTAGTTCTAGTTGAACCTTATGCCTCATATATTGATTAAAAAAAAAACGATTTTCTGCGCATTTTGATTGTAAGAAACACAAAATAAATGATTTCATAAATAATTTCAATAAAAAATTTTTTGTTAGGAACAAAATTTAATTTTTGAAATTTTTATTTGTTAAGAACAAAAATTTTGTAAGTAGCGATTGAGTGTCCGTCGAGCGACAGAAAAGCGTTTCGACGCGCAAGACATCCCCTCGCGGACAGTCTTGCACGCTTCGAATACTTTTCCACCATTAATCCAGTCTGTTTTGCGAACATAAACGCGAACCGTGATGAAAAAAACGCTAAAAAAAACACATTCAGAACAAGTTCGTTATTTCACAGAAATCGAAAGAAAGGTCCTTAAACTATCAAATTTGATTAAAAAAAAAGTTTTCAAAAAAGGAGACGTTTTACAAGTTGGGGAACTTAAACTCTGCCTACATCATATTTAAGTTTTGCTGTTCAAAAGTGACACCACTTTTCTTTTGCTTATGACTCTCATCACATTTTTCAAAAAAATGTTTGGGGGCCCCCGGGCACTGCCCCGGCCTCGATACGACGCTGGGTGTAGAAACGATTTGACGAAAAAAAAGTAGAAAACAACAAAAAAGTGAAGAAAATAGCAACATGACCAAACACAGCGAAAAAATACAAAACAAGCACTATGCATTTTGCCCCACGCAAAACTGCGCATTTTTCCCCATGGCTACATTTCCGGTTCATCAACGTGTGATTCGAAAACGAGTCAAAATTTCGCAAAACCGATCACGTTTTCGTTTTTCTCACATCTGAATTACTACAGAAACTCACCTACTATCAATTCTGATGAACAAAATGATGAAAAAGTTGAAGTTTCCTTTCAGACAAATATTTACAACACAGTGGCAAAAACACACTTTGCTTTTTAATCAAAAAAATAAACAAACATGACGCAATTACTGACGTTTGATACTCGACATTAGAGCCATATTATATGGAAAAAATCTCAAGTCTCCAGTGATTACCTTTCTGACGGTAATGCAAATTGAACGTTTCGTGAACTGCGCATTTTGCCCCAGTCTCCTCTACATACAGTAGGCAAAAAAAGTCATCGGCCACTTGAAATTTTTTTATTTTTTGGTGTTTTTTTTTTTAATAAAAAAACGTAGACTTTAATAAAAATGCATTTATTTATTCATGCCAGGATGTATTCTTACAGATTA
>JAPYZL010023078.1:0-10728 GCA_030522825.1 Platygaster orseoliae
ATAGGATCTGAAAGTGTACATTAAAATTTGAATACATCAATGAGGTTCAACTTGAATATTATGTTTCTTAATGTAAAAACTACAAAAATGTAAAAAAGTTGCTGGTGGCCGATGACTTTTTTTGCGCACTGTATATATAAAAGGACGAATTCATTCATTATATAAAAGAAAAAATAATCGCATTATATTCTCTCAGTCTAGTTGCAAAAATATCCATTGTGTGAGTAAAGTAAATAAAATCAAATCAGCTCATTTGTACTTGATTAAATACGAAAGAAACAAATCAATTGTGTAAAACAAACAACAACAAAACATATCGATTGACATGTTGGAGCAGAGAGTAGAAATCTTATCAGTTTTTTTTTTTATTTGATCAAACAGTTCTCTACAGCATTCCAATCAAAAAATCCATATAAATTGTAAGTTCAAGGTGACATTAAAAAAAAATTTTTCCACTTTTCAAACAAAATAAATTTTATATTAGTCACTTTATCTTCACCTTATTCTGAAAACAACTTATTGATTGTTTATTGTTCTGCAGGTGGTTACGCATAGAAACACCAGAAATTCGAAAATTTCGCAACATGACCAGCCATAAAAATGAAACGTCATCATCGATCCTGAAGACGATGGAAAATTTGACGTGCAGCAGCTAAAAAACGTGACTCCGGGACAGCTATCGAACTTTTTTTTATTTCGAATTTCGGAAGAATAACAATAGTAGTTTTAACGTTAGATGCATAAAATTTATTCGGAAAAGAAGAAAAAAGTGCGCGTCCCGGTGACTCTGCTGCTATAATTTATTTATTTTGTAAAAACAGAGCCCTTTGTACTAATAAAAGCTGCTATGCTTGACCTTGCCATCACGTTATTTCGGGTTAAAATTAACTCGATATTTACCCTCGTGTTTCTTGATGAACTGGATAACCATATTTCATTAGCTGTTGAACATAAAAAGTCTTTTTTCAAGACTTATTTGCTCTTTTTTGCTTCGCTGAACAGTCTAAACAAGAAAGTAACAATCTCTTTGTTCATTTTTAATGAACTCTAAACTGCTTTTCAAGTTTCTAATTGTGTACATCTTGAGGAGTTAACAACTTTCTTTCTCTAACAATAAGTACCAACCCAAAAAATTTCGCTTGTACAATTATGATATTTTTCTGCAATTTTCATGATTCGAGATTTAGAGCTAGTAGAAAATTTCAATTACTATTAAGAAAGTGATTTTTGAAGAATAACAAAAATATAACTTTTATGTTTTTGTAAATTGTTGATCAAATTAGTTCGAAAAATCACTATGGACTGTCAAAAATTTGCAATTTGAAATAGATCAATAGCTTTGCAAAATTTTTATGTTACACACGGAATTTAAGTTCTTTATTAGTCAGTTCTGAAATTATAAAAAATAATTTTGTAACATCGCAAAAAAAAGTTAAACCAAAATATTCTTTTACATACCTGTTTTGATTTATAATATCGATTGGATCAGCCCCGAAGTCACTGTGAAAAATTCAATTTTGTGCTCGACAATTTCGTAGAAAAACGTTAAGGTTCTAAAAATAACAAACGATATATGCGAGACCGAAAAAACCGAAATATATAAAAATTGAATTTCAATATTACATGGACTTTTTGATGTAACTCTGACATTTCGTTTATTGAATCTCGTGTAACTTGGAAGGAAGAGAACTATGAACATTAATTTTTCAAAGTTTGACATTTGGTAGCTCGGAATGAAACTCGAAGAACAAAAAGCAAATTGTAAGTTTATTAAGAAAAGAAAAAAAAATTATTAAATTCGAGTGTCGTAAATACAACAAGAAATATAATTTACAAAATGTAAGATGACAAATAAATGGAAAACTTTTATAAATTTCATGAGATCATTTTTGAAATAAATTGTAAATTAGTGATGTAATTCGCTCAAAACATTGCAAATTATAAGAATAATCAAAATTGAAGCAAAACATTCAATGAATCACACAGTGTACTAGAAAAAACAATAATCCAAAATTTTCCAACTTTTTTAATTTTACGTCCGATTATGTCTCTAAATCAAATTTTTTAAAATAATTTGGAATTGAGTTTGATTTCATTAAAATTGAGTCGAGAATACAGTGGAAAATTTTTTTTTGAATCTGAACCATAGAACATTCTTTTTGTTATTGAGCTATCTAGAAGAATGTTCATTTCAATGCCTTTGGCGGTAAAAAAATGTCTGTAATTTCAAATCCAAACCTTGAAAAGCCTGCTAAACCCTGAAAAATGCCGTTGGTTATTTCGAGACGAGCAGAAATGAAAAGAGCTCTCAGTTATTCATACCTTCCTGGTACACGAGTGGACCGAATCAATAAATCGAGCGAACGTCACGGCCAAGTACCCCCTTATCTAAATTATAAAAGTCTCGTCTACTCACACATAAAACCATAACAAAAGCTTTTTTTCAAACCTACAAGTTTCGATCGCTTCACAAACTCCTTGAAAAGGAAAAAAACTCTTCAACGCTCTCTTCGTCTTTATACAAAATTTCAATTATGGAAAGAATATCTGGGTTGAGTTAAAATCTGCATTTTCATGAAGAAATGACGTTTTTGCATTAATTTTTCGATTTCTGCAGAACGCAAAACTTTTAAAAGTTATCCAGCGTTGCAAAGAAATACTGAATTTGAACGATTTGAATGTGTAATTCGTTGGAATTCAAATTAGGCCTAAAACTTAATAAATGCTATCAGGAATAAAGTAATTTGTAAAAAATTAATAGAAATACTGTATGCAAAAAAATATCTGGAGATCGTTGGTTTTTTGTACACCGTTTATTTGTAACATTGACAATCAACATTTCGGTCACCTTTGCCATTTTACACGTATTTTATGTACTGTTTTACATTTTGTATAATATGTTACAGTATACTGAGAAACGCTTTGTTAATAATATATTGATATGTTCATTCAGGCTGTCATTGGGCGCTTTTTTTTCATTTGTATTTTTTTATCATAGTACTTTCTTATGCACTCTCCCAGTCACGCTTATTCTCCCTCTTTCTCTCGTTCACACGCACGCTCGCTTTTTTTCACTACTTTGGTTTTTATGAAAATCAAACGTATTTTCATGAAAAGCAAAAAGTTTCGACTTTCCACTATTTTTCATCGATTTTTTATAATTTCCAACACAATTGTCAAGTTTACAGTTTTTATAACGAAAAATTATAGGACGGAAAATTTTGAATCTCGAAATGTTTAAGTCTAGGTTTCAGAACTCAAAAATTATTTTTACAAATTTCGGAGCTTACGATTGTAGATGATACAAATTTTTGATTGCAACAAGTTGTTTGTTAATTTTTGGGTCACACAAATTTCGTTTCTGATTTTTGGAATCTAAAATATCAAGTTCAGAACTTTTGAGTTAAAAATGTACAGAAATCATTCATTAAAGTAAATTTGAATATTTGTTTACTGCAAACTTAAGTTTGAATTGACTATTAATTTCAATTTTTCAAGTTATCGTTTTTTATTGCAAGTTTACACTCCTGTAAATCGTCGAATCAACGAAAAAATGATGTTTTTATCTTCAACACTATCAATGTAGAATGATAAGGAAAGTGGTAATTATATAAATAATAACGATACATGAGAATTGGAAATATATTATTCATACTCAAAGAAAAAAAAACATATGTTTATAAGTTACATGTAATTGGCAACTGAAAAGAATTTTCACTCAGTGATCAGCCAACTGAACTCGTTGATTTGAGTCCCAATATCAATGCTCCGACTAAGTACGTTCGGAGTACAAAAGGTGTTCTGCACATTTGATAGTGTGAGCAGTTGTAAATCTACAAATATGTATAATTTTTCAAAGGCTGAGCATGCTTGGCCAATCACTGTCGTGTTGCCTGTAAAAAATTAATACTTAAAACTTCAATTTTATAACCATATCAAGAATATATAAATTTCTTAAATGAATAGAACATATTGATAAATTTTTTTTTTGTTTCATCAAAAAAAAATTTGTTTGTCTGAACTAAAAACTTATCTCGTAAACCAAACGTTTGGTTGGTCAAATAACGACCATACGTTTGTTTGAGCCGACCAAATTGATTTTTCAATGTAGGAATTTTCAATGAGGACTCGCGAACCTCACTTTTCTAAAGTATTCCCATAAAAACCCAAGTCATGAGAATTCAAGGTAGGTAGGTTTGTTGTTACCCCTCTACAGAGGTAGAACTTTCATTTACGTAGCTAAACGTAGGTACATATTTGGTTTGCAAGTGTAACTCGCCCTCGTATTTTCTTCCCTCGGCGTATTTTTTCTTCGCCACTTCTTCTCCCGCGTTATTTCCTTCCCCCGAAAGCCAAATACTCGTTCGACCGACCGAACGAACGAACGCGGCCAAAAATATCCAAACACGTCAAGAGTTTTGCAAAGACGATCTAATTTTTTTTCCGTTTACACTTTGCGTAACAGTAGCACTATCGGGATATCAGGCAAGCGACGAGGATCGATCGCCTTCGGCGTAAGCAGCCCATTTTTCCGTGACATGTTTTATTTACACCGCGTAAACGATATGGCTGTCACAACCACGCGAGTTGACAGATTCGCGCCAACTATTTACAGCTATTCCAGTAAAAAATCAAAAAACGAAAAATGTTTTTCAAAATTTTCTTCCAATGGCAACTTGACGCGAATGTCACCGCTCATGAAATGGTGTCAATCATACCGTTTTCTCCGTGTAGCCGAATCACTTTGAACCCTCCATTCTATTTGCGCGATTACGTGTATACCATTGTATACGTACCACATTTGTCGATCTTACTTTAATTTGTCTATAACGATAGAGCACACGAGATGATATGTATAGTTTTCATTAGCAACATCGTCAATAATTACACGTTAATTGATATGTAGGTGATGAGGCGACGCGCGACGGAAATCAGAGCAAACCATGAGGGAGTTGTGTGAGTATTTTCGAGCTCCATCATGAATTTTCCATGAAAACGGGACCAATTTCCTCGCTTTGCTGCGGAAAAACTCTACTCAACTCTAAACCTCACAGGACGACTTTGAAAATTATTTCCTCCAAGAATCCTACGAGCAATGGGAATCTTATGAGGGTTTCAAAGGAATCGTTATTGTCAGTGACTTTTTAATAACTTCAACAGCTCCACGAGTAGATGTGCGAGAACTTTATGCTCCTCTGAAGTTTTGATTTGCTTATTCAGATTCGAACCGACTCACACAACTCCGAGACTGTTCAACGCGCATGCAAAGGAAAAAAGCAATCGCGTGCGCCATCGAACTTTTTGGCTCAAAAAATGAAACCGAAGCGAAAACCTCGCGACAACGACAGGGAAACGGGGTCGCAGCGTAGAACAATTCCGCTTCGTTGTCTGACGAACACCTTTTTACACCAGCTGCTCGTAATGTACAAAGATAAAAATATATCTATAGCTTCTTCTTTCAAACAGGCAACAAAAGAGATAACAACAATGGTGTTAGGCTAAAATATGTACAACAATTAACCCTGTAACGTTATAAAAGCATTCGTAATCCTCTACATTATCATACAGTCGATAATCATGGAGAATCGAAAAAAATGAATCAAAATCAAAACAGTGGAATGATTTGCAAAAATGGCTTGTTCAAGTTTTTATGAACACTCAGAAAAAAATTCTTTGTTTTGACAAAGGATGTTTTAAGGCTGAAACTGTAACTTTTTCGAGTTACGAATTGGGAAGGGCATAGTTTCTGGATGAGGCGTCTTGACAGTTTTGTGTTTTCGATCGTAATTTTTTTCTGAGTGTTTATATTATTGTAGTCTTGTGGATACATACGTATACGCGTGTGCGTGGATCAATCTAACACTCTGCAATTTTTATCACAACGCGTGTTTGTCAATCATGTAGATTCTATCGCGATTTTTTGTGGGGGATTTTGCAGATCGAGACATGAATGTTTCACAAAATTATGGAGGACACGAAATAATGAAATCTAAGTGGAAATTAAAAAATCGTATATATATTACAATTATTATTATCATCGTCATAGAAACTCATCCAAAATAATTTGTACTGGTTTTTGAATTGTCGAAAAACTAATACGACCGACAAAGAACTAGTTTGTTCATGTTTTGATTTCGATTTTCAGTTCTCGTTCGATTTCCTATAAATGATCTGCGAAATCACCCCGATCATAATTATGTAACAACATATTCGCTAGGTTTCGTGTATTTCGAAAGTGAACGCCACGCGCGCCATCCGCGAAAAAATAACCCCGCCCAGCGTGGACTAGTTCCAACGATTTCAAAAATATTCTTCGCCTCTGTCAGAAAAACAACGTTCAACTAAAACTTACATTTTACGATTACTTTATTTCGTAAAACATTCTCGCAATGTACATGGAGTATATTACAAGTTATTTTGGTGTAACTGAACAACATGAACGTTTTTTCAAACAATGCACAACAAAAACAACGTTTTTTTATTATTTTTTAAAGTCGCTATTTTTGTATGCATTGCCAAACTATTCGTTCATTTCTTTCAAGTCACGCCATCTTTTTCCTCTCTCCTCGCATACAAAAATATCCCTACTACCATACGCCTCCTTAAAAAATATATGACCATACTTGTCTCGAAAAAAATGCCTACTGCGAAAAAAAATTCTCATAAATTTCTCGTCGTCATAGCAACAATCGAATGTGATGATTCGCGATAAAAATGCGTCAAACTCTTTACAAAACTTCGACTCGTGATCGTGTATAAAATTGTAATATCATAGTAACGATAAAATTAAACATATAGTATTTTTTTTTTTTATTCAACTAGCGATCTAGAAAATGCCTCTTCAGGACTTTTCCAGGGCGCGGGGAATCCATCTCGAAATACACGTTGCGTTCAATAATAACATATAATATTCTTTGTTCTTTCAACAAAACGGTCATTCTGGAGGGCGTTGCTCGGTCTTTTCAGGTTAGGTGTGATTTTTGTAGCAAAAAAAAACTCAGATGAAGAATGATACAAAGAATAACGCGGGGAATTACATATTTGCGAAACATGGTATTATTATTTTCCCGGGGAGGGTGCGGTAATTGACACCGAATGAAAATTGATATCCGAGAAAAATTGCATCTCCACGTTTTTCCCTCTAGGCAAATATTATTACGCTCGATAGGAACTGAGTGTTGAGGGGTTCAGGGTTGTAGGAAAGACTGACCAGCGCTCTCGATTTTCTCAAGTTTCAATGTTTGTATATATATATATATATATATATATATATATATATATATCGATCTGTTTTTATAGACTCTGTTTCTCTCTCTCTCTCTCTCTCTCTCTATATATATATATATATATATATATATATCTTGCGTCTCATAGGAAAACAATAATTACAGTATTATACGTCTAGGCCTAATGGGCGATGCGGTGTTTGGGGTGAAACAAATCCGTGTATTCATTTAATCTATTATTCCGAAACAAATTCCACCCAGCTGTAACTAAAGGACGTTCGAAGGGGACGGGGTTAAGGCAAAAGTCATGACAAGTCACGAGATTTTTCACGTGACAGTCACAGAGGGATTCGTGTTTTATGGCGGTATACTGAATTCGTGATGTTTCGGTTCTGAAGTACTTTTTCTAACGCCTAAATGAGTTTTTCGTTGATTTGAATTCGTCTAAATAAAGAAATGAAACACGATTAGAGAAAGAAGATTCTGAATGCTAAAATTTATATGTGAGAAATTGAAATATGAACAAATGAAAATATGTACAAGTGAGTTAAAAAAAACAAACAAAAATAGGACGAAAGATGATTAGCATAATTAAAATATTCACATCAGGAGTTACATCAGTAATTTCTTGAGCTTGGGGGGAAGGGGTGGGGTAATTTCTAAAACATAGTAAATTCACAGATCGTTCAGTTTTGTTTTACTTGACTAAATAGACTAAAGAATTTTTACGAATTCAACATATTGTATATTCAGTAAACTTCTTGATTTAAAAAAGGTATAAAATTTTATGACATTGTTGCTATTTTATGCTAAGCGATTACTGAACTTTTAAGAACAAATCCTGAGAAAAGAGTAACTATTATTGTAAGTACTTTATACTTTAACAAAACTTTTTATGGTTTTTCGAGTTGATTATTTTTTATTTTTTTGACTTGATTTTCTAAATATTTCTTTCATTACTGCAGAAAATAAGTTGATATTTAGTAATCGATACTGTTTTGATCAATTAACAGCTACATTTTTGAATCCAAAAAATTTTTATCTGAAAAATAATTAAACCATTTACTCAATAAACATTTATTTTTCACTCGATTCAAGTGAATGTTCCATTTTTATTAAAATTCCACTCAAATCTTAGAGTTAAAATCACTGAACCTTTGAGTTACATAATTATCACTCGATTTTAAATTGCATGATTCTCTTATGGCTTCGAATGAAACTCCAGTCAAAGAAAATTTAAGGCCTCAATTAAAAAATTTTTTTTTTAATTAATAAATAAATAACATCGATGTTTCGACTGTGAGTACGTACCGATCGTAAACATGTAACTACTTTAGATATCGATATTTTTAATTTTCATACACCACCGGTCAAAAATTTGCGTTAACTTTTTCTAAAAATATATATTCTTTCATGATGCAAATTTCCTTCCTTCAGGCATACAATCTAAACACTCAAATTAATCATTTTCTACACATATTTCATAATTTCTATCTTTACAAGAATCATAATTTTCATCACTTATTCGAAAATGTCTTTTTTGAAAGCAAAAACCCAACGCACCAAACAGCTGTCATTTTGAAACATAGATCTGAATTTTTTAAAATTCTTTTTGACTCAAGTCGTACAAATTCCATAAAAAAATTCATTTACACTATATTCCTGCAAGTAGAAACCTTGCATCATAAAAGAATATGCATTTTTAGAAGTAGTAAACCCAAACTTGTTACTAGTAGTACACGTTAGACCAAAAATATCGCTGGTTGACGTGAAAAGGGACTTGAGTGTAGAAACGTCGATGAATGTAAACGAAAAGATAATAAAAATGATAAAAAAAAGCACCGCACCGCCGGAGTTATTGTTGGTCACAGCATCGTCGTGACGCGAAACCAGTGTTTAGAACGCGGTGCTGGATTGGGGTTGGTGCGGGGGGTTTCGGGAATGGGCCATTGGATTCGGGCGTTGGGTTGATTCGGGGTTTGGATCAGCAGCGTAACCTGGTTCCGCGTCGTAGTCCGGCTCGAGCGCAGGATTCACTCGACCGCCGTTTGTGGATTCGCCCTTGCTGCCGTAGAGCCGGCCGGAGCCAGCCGCTAGGACGGCCATTTGCTCGGAACCCGGCCCCTCGTTAACAGGGTCCGGGCCCACGCGTTCTACGTCTTCGGGAATGTTGACGACGCAGCGGAAGTAATCGTAACCGGGCGCGAGACGACCGCTCAAAAAGAGGGTCTGAGTCGCGTACGAGACGCCGACGAGCGTCACGAGGGACATGAGCATCGCCATCGTGCGAAAAGGGAACATCTGGGTGTTGCTCTCAGCGTCATATCCCGGGTAGTGTATCAGGGCTGGCAGGCCCATCTCCTTCTCGCCCCCGCTCAAGCGCACCAGGAATGCGATTATGTAGGCCGCCAGGCTGCCGTACGTGTTGCAGTAATCCTTCAATGTACAATCAAAATACGTCGACGTTTACCGACGTGACTGGATTCGCGTAAAGGGCTACGTGACTAAAGTGGCAGATTCGTTCGGAAGAATCGTGGGTGGGTTGGGCGGTGGGAGCATCCATGGAAACAGACCCAATAAGACATTTTGCGTAATGTTTGTGAAATGTTTGTGCAAATGTTTGACGAACAAGCAAAAGTCCTTGCACAAATGTCTTATTGGGAGGGTTTGATTCTGTCCTAGCTACGTTGCTTACCTTGAAGTGTACGACCATTAGTAATTGCGGGAAGAGTATGACGTAGACGAGATCCGAGCACATCGACCAGAGGCCGTAGATGGAGGGAATCATAAGAGCCATGACAGTGCTGAGGATTCCCACGACCCCGATCCCGATCCTCATGACCCAAATGATCTCCATCTCCGAGGCCCTTTGCCGGAATATGAGCCTGTAGATGTTGCGTGCAAACATGGAGCTTGCGGATAAAATGCTGCTGTCGGCTGAGGACATGACCGCTGCAGAGACCGCCCCCAAACCGAAGAACGACACGAAGTCGGGGGTCAGGTACTGCAGCACTAGTGGTAGAATCATACTCGTCTCCCGAGCCGTGAATGGGTACGGCCCTGTGTAACCGGTCTCGTTCCAAGCTGTCAACACACATGTTTTTCTTCCATTTTTTACTTTGGTACAAAAACTTCCGATGGAAATTCCGTCTTATTCATTCTGATATTTACGAGAAACACAATCTCTTGCACCACCCCATTCTGTTCTTAAGGAATATTATTCTTATTCTTCATCAATAACTTCTGATGATTCAAATTGGACACAACACTCTAAGAATGTGTTTATGGATTGAGAACTTAGAATTTTATATGGCGTAGTTAAGGCGTTTCTAACTCTATTACGTATATTTGACTTCTGCTACATTTATGGAGAACGTGATTTAGTAAAAATATTGAAATGTATGTACAGTGTGTCCCAAATTTATAGGGGCACCCAGTTTTTTAGTCAAATTTTTAATGTTTTTCAACAAACAAATCTTAATTTGCACAAGCTATTCCTACT
>JAPYZL010023110.1:0-12548 GCA_030522825.1 Platygaster orseoliae
AAGGATGATTCCAACGAGTGCAATTGCACACTCGCTTCGCTCGTGCCCTAACTTTGCACTCGTTGGAATCATCCTTTTTCTCCCTTGTAGCATAAATATCAATTTATTAACACTATGAAAATTGAATCTTGTTTTAAGATGCAACAAAATTTATTATAGTCGAGACGATTTGTTTATTATAAAATAAAGTGTAATATGGCAAAATATATATATGTCAGATATTTATAGTAAAATGTAATGTTATGAATATAAATATGTTATATTTATTATAAAATATGAAAAATATCTAACAATTATAGATATATGTAGGAGACACGAATTTAGATTTAAATACTATTTTGAATTTATTGTTAGTTCATGTTCACAATTACTTGAAAATGAATTTATTTTCAATTTGTAAACTCGTGCCTTGATTTTGTTGCATCTTAAAATAAGAATAAATTTTTAGAGTGTAGTGAAACATTGAGACATGTGTGTCTTAAAATTTAGTGTGGATTCCACTTTCGTTAATAATCTCCTGACATGACGATTTTTTTATCAAATATACTGCGAAACCTGAAGATTGCATCTTATTTTAAGATGCAATAAAATCGAGACACGAATATAGATTCAAATATTATTTTGAATTTAGTTTCTCTAAATTCTAATAATTCTAAATAATTATTAGGATTTATAGAAAAAAAATAAATTTTATAAAATATAAATAAAATTTTAATTTTAATATAAAATTATATTGAATAAAAATAATTTTACGATAAAATTTATTTTATTTTCTATATTTAAATTTAGCTCCTGTTCACAATTACTTGAAAACTCGTGCCTTGCTTTTGTTACATCTTAAAATAAGATTCAATTTTTAGAGCGTAGTGAAACCCTCAGACAGGCGTGTCTTAAAATTCAGTGTAGATTTCTTGTTCGTTAATAATCTGACATGACAATTTTTTTTATCCAATATACTATAAAACCTGAAAATTGAATCTTATTTTAAGATGCAACAACATTTTGAGACATGGATTTAGATTCAAATATTATTTTTAATTTAGTCCATGTTCACAGTTACTTAAAAATAAATTGATTTTCAATTTGAGAACCTCGTGCCTTGATTTTGTTGCATCTTAGAATAAGATCAAATTTTTAGAGCATAGTGAAATCCTGAGACACGTCTGTCTTAAACTTCAGTGTGGATTCTATTTTCGTTAATAATCTCCTGACATAACGATTTTTTTATCCAATATACTACAACATCTGAAAATTTAATCTTATTTTAAGTTGCAAAAAATCAAGACACGACCTAAAATTCAAATATTATTTTGATTTAAGTACATGTTAACAATTATTTGAAAATGAATTTGTTTTCAGTTTGAAAACTAGTGCCTTGATTTTGTTGCATCTTAAAATAAGATTCAATTTTTAAAGCATAGTCAAACCCTGAGACACGTGTGTCTTAAAATTCAGTGTGGATTTCATTTTCGTTAATAATCTCCTGACACGACGATTTTTTAATCCAATATACTACGAAATCTGAACACTGAATCTTATTTTAAGATGCAACAAAATCAAGACACGATTTGAAGTTCTTAAATTGTCTTGAATTTTGTCTATATTCACAATTCCTTGAAAATAAATTTATTTTCAATTTCAAAACTCGTGCCTTGATTTTTTTGCGTCTTAAAATGAGATTAAATTTTTAGAGCGTAGTGAAACCCTGCGACATGCGTGTCTTAAAATTCAGTTTGGAATGTTTGGAATATATTTTCGTTAATAATCTCCTGACATGACGATTTTTTCATTTAATATACTACAAAATCTGGAAATTAAATTTTATTTTAAGATGCGACAAAATTAAGACACGACTTGAAGTTCAAATATTTTCTTGAATTTAATCCATTTTCATAATTACTTAAAAATAAATTTATTTGCAATTTAAAAACTCGTGCCTTGATTTTGTTGTGTCTTAAATAAGATTAAATTTTTAGAGTGTAGTGTAACCCTGAGACACGTCTGTCTTAAAATTCAGTGTGGATTCTATTTTCGTTAATAATCTCCTGACATGACGATTTTTTTATTTAATATACTACAAAATTTGAAGATCGAATCTTCTTTTAAGATGCGACAAAATTAAGACACGACTTCAAATTCAAATATTTTCTTAAATTTAATCCATTTTCACAATTACTTGAAAAAAAATTTATTTACAATTTAAAAACTTGTGCCTTGATTTTGTTGCGTCTTACAATAAGATTAAATTTCTAGAGTGTAGTGAAACATTGAGACACATGTGTCTTAAAATTCAGCGTGTATTCCATTTTTGTTAATAATCTACTGACAATAAATTTTTATCTCGAATATTAGATTTTATGAATTTTTGTGTCGATTTGTTCATCCAATATACTACAAAATGAAATTTTATAATTTAAATTGTGTTGCTTATAATTAGAACGATTTATTAACCTCGGAACCGTAAAAAATCAATGGATTGAATTGTAAAAAAATGATAATTTAATTTGAATACAGTGAAAATGTATGCAATAAATTATTTAATTGTAAGTGTACAAGAGGTGCATGTTTTCACGTAAAAAAATTAGTTCAATTTTATCAATTTTTATTGTTTTACACAAAAAATCAGATCCAAAAAAAACGAATGAATTTATTGGATTATTTCGTTTTATTTTAAAGAGAAGCAAAGAATGAGCTCATTGGAAAAAGTTTTTCCAAGAAGGTAAAATTTCAAAAACTTCGTTTTAAATATATAATAACACTCCAACAAAAATATTGACATGATAATTTCTTTAATTATAATTTTTTTATATGAAATTCATTTAACTATCTTTTATTTCGTTACAAAAAATCACTAACATTTTAATACGGTAACAAAAGTATCAACTACCAACAATTTCAATAGAAAAAACTATTCAAATGATTTTGTCTTAATTTATTTTATGTTTCGTCTAATTATGTTTTTATTTCAAGTGAAAAGATTTTAGCAAGAAAATATTGATCGCAATTTCTGGAAAATACATAAATTATTTTTAAAAAAGTAAAGATTCTTTGAAATTACCTGGTGGTCCGTGAAAAGAAAACGTTTCATTGGTGTTATTCGCGTATCGAATTTCCACGCGATAAGTAGTTTTGGTGTCATGCCTTTTTTCCACATTATCAGGCAGCCATTTTCTGTACCTATTGAGAATCAAATTACAGGATTAAAAAATTTGCTAAGAAACGCCACAAACAAATTAGGTAAAGTTTGGTTAAATTAGTAAAATCATAAGAATCTGAAACAACACCTACGATCTACAAAACTTCGAATTTTAGAGCATCAAATTCACAAAAAAGTCTATACAAAAAAAAAAAAAAAAAAATAACGTGCAATGACCACAAATTTTGTGGAAATAAGTAGTTTATATATTTTTTGCATACGTCACAACGATGACTGTATAAATGCAAATTATTTTTCGCTGTACATAACATGTATTTTAAAATTATATAAATGATATACAATTTAAATTTACACAAGACATCGTTGTGACGTACGCAAAAAATATGTATGTTCAATTCATTTCTACAAAATTGATTTAAATTAAATTTAAATATTATATGTAAACTTAAATTTTAGATTGACTTAAATTTTACAGATTCTCAGTATTTTTGTTGATAACATTTTTTTTTATCAGCTTATGAGTGAAAACAATTTTTAAAATTATTGTTTTCTTTGTTTTTCTAGGAAAACATTTATAATTAGAATTTTCGTAATTTTTGTTATTAATGAAATTTTGTAGTATAAACCGGTTTGTAAATTTATTCTTAATATTTCTATGAATTACCTTGTAGACTTCTTGAATACGATGAAATGAAAAATCGAAAGTTTCAAAGATTTCAAGTATTTTTCGCATTTTTGCAGTATCCATTAAACTTTCATCATTTTCTACCATTTTTAAAGATTTGTTTATAGATCTTAAAAATTCAAAGCTCCAGAATATATTATTTCTCAGATTCTTAATATTTTCCTAGAATAAAATTTTTCTTCATTAGTTTACGGGTTTAACTAATTTTATAAATTTGTATTAATCTCGTTTTTCTAACCAAACATTTACAAAGATAATTTTGTTTTAGGAAAAACTCTTTTGAAACCAGGATTGTTATTATTTTTGAGTTTTAAAATGAATAATTCTAAATATCGTTCACTTTGAAAACCTCAACTAAGCTATTTTTTATACACTCTAGAATTCAATAAGTACATTTTAAATAATTTTTACTTATTTCATTAGTTATTATTACTGTATATATACAAATTATTTTTCGCAGTACAAACATAATTTATAATTATATATACATAATATATGATTTGAATTTATACAGCCATAATTGTGGCGTATGCAAAAAATATGTATACACTACTCATTTCTACAAAATTTGTGACCATTGCATGTAATTTATTTAGGAATTTGTTGTTGTTGTTGTTGTTTTTTACAGTACTAGTACAGTTATAAGGTCATAATCGTAAAACGCTATTACTGTACTCGCACGTAAAATCATTTTCCCACTTGTGTGATTATGGTCCTCGGTTTCGCCTCGGACCACAACTCTCACACTCGTGAAAAATTATTTTATCATCCTGGTAATGTAATATACTGATTCCCGTTCATTTTCCCGAAATACCATTATTCCGAACGTATTATTTCCCGAATGGCCATTTTCCCGAAAGTATTTTTCCCCGAACGACAATTGTCCCGAAAGTATTAATTTCCGAATTTCGGTTGGAATTTAACTTTTATTTCAATTGTATACATTTATGAATTTCATAAGAAGAGTCTTCAATAAAAAGAGTCATATAATATACTATTTTTGTAAATTTAGCTTGTTTCGTTAACGTGTACCAAAGCCCAAATAGAAAAAAAGATATAAAATATCAACTTACATATTTTGTGTTTTCATGTGAATTAAGCAAATTTCGAAATGTTCATAAGGTTTACAACATTGACAAATCACACGAAATTTTTTTTCTGAGATTTAATAAAAATAATGTAAAACCTTGAAAAAAAGAAAAAAAAATCGATGAAGCCCCTAACAAGGAATTTTCTAAACATGTTTATATACTAGTGATTTTGATTCTTATAAGAAATGGCAAAATCCTTATAACAATTAGAAATTTCTTATAAGAATTCTATTCCTAATAGGAAAAACATTTTTTATTAAAACCAGTGACACTTTTATAAGAAATTACAAATTTTTTAAAGTAAACATTTAAACCTCGTACATTTCTTATGAACTGGAATTTTTATAAAAAAAATTTTTCAGAAACACTTCTACAGGAAATAGAATTTCATAAGAAAAGTTTTTATTGTAAGAATTTCGCTATTTTGAGGTTTTAAATCATTGATGGTAAATCTTAGAAAAAAATTCTCTTGTGATTTTTCAACGTTGTAAACTTCATGAACATAATTTCAAACACTTTTGTTAATAAAAAATAAAATATCCGTTCTCACCATTCGTTAATCCTGTACTCCTCCCTGGTGTAATCCTGACTAAGCGTCTCCGCGGGGAAAGCCCCCAGGTCCTCCACGGTAAACGTGTTCCTCGTCGAAATCCTTTCCAAATGTATCGGCTCGTTGAAGTCGTCCTTCCTGAACGTCCTCGGCGCGAACCTGGGAAAGGTCTTGTTGAAGAAGCCCCTGTACGACGGAGAGTACGACATGTTCGGCGCAAAATATATAGCAGATGCATTCACGTAGAAATTGGTCGAGACGTCGGCGACGGTCGATAAAAAATAGTACATCATCCCCGGGTCGTACGTGTCATCGATCGCAGGCCTTATGAACCTGGACTGGATGATGTAACTCCAGAAGAAGGACCTGCTCAGGGCGATGTTGTGCAGGTGCAGTAGCGCAGTTCTGTTCGGGAAAACCGGGTTTATGTTAATGTCCTTGATGTCCGGGAAATGGGACACGCTGTCGTCGTCCAGGTAGAGGTCCCCCAGGTGCTGAATCGGACAGTTCTCCGCGGTGATGCGGTCCAGCCTCTGGCGGATCTCGTCGAAAGCGTCCCGGGTCTGCCACTGGCCGAATACGCCCCAGATCATGAGGCCCAGGGCCAGTACGGGCCCGGTACCGCGGCTCATTTTTTCGAGGTTATTTTTCTAGAACGCTTGCTCTTCGAGCATTCTATTTTTTTGCCGTGGGGAATACGTTGACGCCGAACGAACACACCCAACTGGAAGCGAAAGCACTTGTTGGCGTCGCCTCAGGTGACGTCACTTTAAGTGATTCACGTCGCGAGGTTTTTTCGGGCCCAGGAACGCGGGTGTTGGAATTAAATTGGAGTTTTGGGAAATTTGAGGAGGAGGGGTTTTTTTCGGATGCAATTGTTGCGGGGAGGGGGGGTTTTTTTGGGAAAATTTTTGGGGTTAGGTTTTGCGGTTGTAAACAAGAGGTTGTGGGTGGGTGGAGCCTGGGGGGGGGGGAGATTGTAAATTGTGGATTTATGTATAAGTTTTTTTAATAGTGTTGGGTATGATCAGTCGTGAATCTTATGCAAAGAAAAGCATTTTTTCATTATTTTTCAAGATTTAATGAGAAAGATGTGTTGATTTTGAAATGTAATTCAGTTGTTTATTAACAGTGCATTTAAATTATATTTTTTATTATTTATTATTTATATTATATATTTTATGTATTTTGTATATTTTATATATCCATATTTTATTTAATTATTATTACATTTAAAATACAGTGCATTTAAATTTTTAACAGTGCATTTAAATTTAATAGTAGGTATATTACTGCGAGTTTTGGAAACGTCGGTTTTGACGAAACGGAAGTTTGCAGCCTGAGGCGAAGCCGAGGGCTGTAATCGTTTCGTCCACTAAATAATAATATTATATATAGTATAATAATTCAATGCACTAAATAATAATATTTTGAAAAAAAAAAAATTACGGGAATCAATTTCTTAGCTTTAGAAAATGTGAATAGACTTTTAATTTTTCGAAATTCGATGAAAATTCACTGTTTTACAAATTATTAACATAATTGTTTATTGCTTGAATATGCGTCGTAGGATCGCAAAAACATTTTGCAGGTAGCTTCAGGGAGACCATTACTACACATTTCACGAAAAAAATTCGGGATAACAAAAATGTGTTGCACAGTGCAATTCGTACACATAATTCCCATATATGTGTAGAATTTTTCTCACTCATGTATAGAAGTTTTCTGAAAAGTATGGAAAAAGTGACATACTTGCATAGGAAATTTTCCGTGTTCTTAAAATTCCCATACATTATGGAAAAAATTTCATTCATAAGCATAAAAAAATTACGATTATTTTTTAGAGTGAAGATTAAAGTGAAAAATAGATAGTAATTTTAGATTATATATAGTTATTAATAACTGTTTATTACTCTAGCTTAGAGAGTTAATGGAAACAGTTTTTTTTTGTTTTAGCAATATTAGTCTTTTCGAAAAATAATTTTAAATTTCAGTGAAACTATAATATACTGTTTTAATTGGTTGATTCGAAGAAATAACTTTTTTTCTTTACAATTAGCCCAGAAAAGAAGTTTTGCTAGTTTTTTGCAATTATGTTTTACTGTTCATTATTAATTTTATATTAGTTTATTTAATTTTATTATTATGGTAATTTTTTTAAAATTATAGTAATTTTATTGTTCATTATTAATTTTCGGCAATTTCAGAATTTCCTTTTTGAACATGCATAACTTTACCAAAAATGAACGGATTGCGACAATTTTTTTTTTCACATACTCGTAATTGTTATAGATATTATAAAAAATTATCATCAATGGATAATCTATCTAGAAATCTACGAAAATACTGAACACCTAATAAACATCTTTAAAAAAAATCCTACGAAATCAGATTACAGGAGAAAAAGTACAAGCAGTTTTGAAAATACCATGTTATAATATTCAGATACCATTTTCATAAAATAGATAAAAAGATAAAATAAATCCGAAAAACTTTAAATTTCAAAGTATTGAAATCTATAAATCTATATAGATATTCGAAAAAATACTAGAATATTTTTTGGTCTTATAAATACTCAAAAATTTGAAAAATATGAAAAGTACAAGAAATATATGTCAGTAATCTTTTCTAAAAAATTCATCAAAATACTAAAAATTTATGAAATTTTGAGTCCTGGAGAATCAAGTTTTATGAAGTTCAATTAAAATTTGCAAAAATATCACAAACCAATAAAACATAAGTGAAAATTATACAAAGCTTAAAAACACTAAAAAATACAAAAAATATTCAAAATAATTAGTAGCAGCTCATAAAATACTACGAATCTATGTAGACGTATTGTAAAAAAAATATGAAGATATAACAAATCTTTGAAAATTTGCATGATAATTCAAATCTTTTTCAAATGGCATATATTTCATTAAGTGTTTTACTGCTGCATGAACTTGTAACATAAAAATAATGAGCATTGCAATTTTCATTATATTTGTACGACGCTTTGTTGTTTCATGTTATTTTATGTTTTTTTGATTCATTCTGTTAAAATAAAAATTAATCCATCAAGCATTTTGTATTTGATATTAACTTAAAAATACATAGAATGCAAGCAAAAGAGAAAAAGTTTAATATTTTGTGAAAAAATCGAATATAAACATCATATTTACACTGAATATTGCATTTGAATATCACTAACGTTTTTTACATACAAAAAAAAGCCTAAATTTCCTTGAAATTTCACTTAAAATAAATCACTTTGCTTTTTTCGAAAAATGCTAACTTCTGAAAAAAAATCATAATTTCGAAAAAACAATTTTGGCTACTTGACCTTAGCCAAATTAAAGATCTAAGTAAAAATGTAGAGACAAAAAAACGCATTATGGGAAACTAAATTTTGAAAAAATTGCATTATTTGTTTATTGCTATGTTAATAACTAAGCAACAATTATCATCAATTCATGAGTATTTTTTCTAATAATTATAACAATTACAAGTATTTTTTTAAAAATTGTCGTAATCCGTTTATTTTTGGCAAAGTTCTGCGTGTTCAAAAATCCTGAAATTAGCGAGAAAAAATTGATTATCAACAAATGATAAGAATTGAAAAAATCTAGCAAAAAATATTTTCTAGAAAAACAGGTATCCCTTCGAATCAACCAATAAACAGAAGACCAGTTGATTTGAAACGGAAAAGGCCCAAAACTTTGTTCCAATTGTTGAAAATAAGGAAAACAGGGCTTCTAAAACGTCAAAAGTAAGATGTTTATAAAGTTTACAACGTTGAAAAATCACACAAAAATTCTTTTCTGATATTTACCAAAAATAATGTAAAACCTCGAAAAAACAAATTCGACAAGGAATTTTCTAAATCTGTTTATACACTATTGATTTTGATTCTTATAAGAAATGGCAAAATTTTATAAAAATTAGAAATTTCTTTTAAGAATTCTAATACTTATAAGGTCGACCTTGAAAAATTCAGATAAGAAAAAAACTTTATAAAAACCAGTAACACCACTATGAAAAATTTCAAATTTTTTATGAGAAAATATTTAAGGCTTGTACATTTTTTATGAACTGGAATTTTTCTAAATAAAATTTTTATAAACATTTCTACAGGAAACAAAATTTTATAAGAAAAGTTTTTATTATAAGAATCTTTAAAGTTCGACCTTTTTTTAAAACGACGAATTTCATCGTCGATGATTAAATGAATTTTATTCGATTCTAACCTCAAAGTTTGACATTTGGACAGGCTTCGAGATTAAAATCGAATAAAATATGGTATTGTACAAGCTTACTTAAATGAAACGATTAAAATCCTCGACTCCGCCTCGGATTTCAATTCTTCGTTTCGTCAAAACAAGTATTAACTGCTTGCACAATAATATACTATTTTTTTCACGATTTTGAGGGGCTTCGCTGAATTTGCTATTTTGAGGTTTTAAATTACACTGTTAAAAATGTAATTAATTTCACTGAACATTCATGCATGGTATTTACATTAAAAATAATTAATACGTGTATTAAACTCACACTAATAAACTTATCTATTCATTTCAATTAACACATATTAAAATCTGTCAGTAGTATATCAAAATAATAGACTTGTATAGAGTATATTGTACAAAAAATTCAATGAACTAGTCAATTAAAACTCAAGAGCGTTTATTAATCTTCATCAGCTTTGTATATTGGTTTTCAAATGTGTTTATGTAAAAAAGTTCCAAGACAAGTTTATCAAAATTAAACGAAAATTTCTCAAAATTTCAAATTGTTGAAAATAAGGAAAAATAGGAGTTCTAAAACGTCGAAAATAAGAGCAAGAACCTTTAAAACCATCAGCGTGGGCGTACCAATTCACGTTCAAAACCCTCTAAAAGTACAAAAAATTTTTTCCCCAAGTACAAATGAAATGGGGCTTTTCCAAAAAGACGATCGCGAATGCGTTCCCAGGGCATCGGGGCAAAAAGGAAAACAAAGCCGTGACTTAATAGGATATAACATCGAGGCGTTCTTTATCATGGTAATTTAGATAGCGCGGCACCAGTCCAACGACCCCCTGCGTCCTCGCCTTCCTCCGATCATCCTCTCGTAGTCCGTACCCTATTTTTCTCTATTTCTTTCTCGCTCGCTATTTCATCCACTTGTGCAGGGGTCACGCACACAAATCGCCTGAAAAAGGGCCCAAGTCCATCCCTCCCCTCTCTCCCCCTCCCCCCGGGTCCCGCCCTGACCCCCGGTCTCCTTGGTATTATTGCCGGCCACGCAGGTTCACCCCTGTTTACCTAGAGCCCGGGGTGAAAAAAAAATTTTTTCTCATAGAGACAGGTTTTTCGGGGCTCGCTGGGGGTCTGGCTAATGCTCCTGTTTTCGCCACCATATACACCGGCTCCTGAGAACAAACTCCCTCGTGGTGTCGTCGTGTCATCTCTCCTTCACCCTTTTACTCCCCGATATATTTACGTGGGAATCCGAGAGAAAGCAGATGCTTTTATTAAGATACATATTTTACTTGTGCACCAGATCGTTCATAATTCCTGCGAAATATTAGCGAAGGAATTTTACCGGGTTTTGGAATTTTTCGGGAGTGAAACTTCCCAACTTCTTTTTCTTAAAAGAGGGAACCCAAGTAAAAATGAGTAGATCTTTTGATATGTACATGACATCTACTGTAGATCTATTCAAGTAGATCTACAGAGATCCCAGATTTGGGTACATCTCCGTAACTCTACGTAGATCTACTTGTAGACATACGTAAATCTACAAAGATCTATCAGCAGATATATGAAAATGACAAAGATCAACAAAGAGATCTATAAAGATCTTCATAGATCTACCAGCAGATACATGGAAATAAGCGAGATCAACAAATAGATCTATGAAGATCTCCGTAGATCTACCAACAGATCTATGGAAATCAACCGAGATCTACGAAGATATACGGAGATGTAGTAGTACATCTATAAGAATCTATGGTGATCTACGAGTAGATATACAGAGATCTACCTGTAGATCTATGTAGGTCTACGGCTATCTATTACAAGATCAAATGAGATCTCCAGATATCTACTCATTTTTACCTGGGGAAAGATAAATTGGATAAACAGAATCAACAAGAAGTAGTATACAGAGTGGATTGTAATGATTGTGATGCAAAATATGTGAGCCAGACAAAACGTTGCTTAAAGACAAGAATCAAAGAACATGAGAGTAACATCAGACATTTGACGAAAAATTAATAGTAATCATGATTTCGAATGGGGTGAAGTTAGAATTTTAGACAGAGAATACTGCAGGAAAAGATCGGTGTCGGAGATGATTTTTATAATGAAAACTGATAACTTACTGAAAAAACAAGAGGACATTAAATTTCTGAGTTCATTTTACGATAAATACATAAATGACATTCTGTAATTTTTATCACTCCACTCTTAGCATTTCAATTTCTAATAAATGTGGGCACCACAACTCTGATAGTACACTATGGGAAAGTGGGGTAATGACGGCATAGTTTTCATTCAGCATCAAAACACATCCAAAAATTCACATTTTTGATCAAACGAAAGTTAAGATAACAAGTGTAACTCAAATGTTAACAAAGTATATCGGCAGATTAAAAAATTTTTGATTTAAACTAAAAAAATTAGAATCTTCAAAAAAAGTTGGTTTTCGACATTTAGAAAAATGGTGGGGTAATGACGGCCATTCTCAAAAACGACAAAAATCGCACAAATATCAACACAAATCGCTGTGAATACTTAATGAAGGCTCTGTGAATGATGAAATATGGAAATTCGACATTTTTGTTGTTGTAACTTTATTGATAGCTCACAAAAAGCGCAAGAGAAATAAAAAGGAAACATATTGAAAAAAATGCTTTAAACTTAGAATGCAACGACATTCATTTTCATCGGCATCATCGAGATCTGAGTCGCAGTTATGGCATGTATAATAAGAGCAAAATTGATAAATAATAGTTACCGCACCTCTAGTGGCCGTCATTCCCCCACTGACCTTATTTCGCGCAAGCATACACTACACATAAACTATGCAAGACACATGAAA
>JAPYZL010023123.1:0-11348 GCA_030522825.1 Platygaster orseoliae
GTAAATATTTCATACAAAGTTTATTTGTAAGGATAATTACCAATTATCAATCGTAAAACTAATATTCTATGAACTGATTGAAGAAAAACATGTTGTATATGAGAAAACCCATCATTTTGACTTATTTCTCGTTTTGTATGTAACAGGCAACATACAAGGAATTCACGCAGAGGTCTGAAATTTTCTTCGTAGTTTCTTTTATTCGTCGACTATCATTTACCACGTCAAACTTATTTTTTCAGTGCATGGGGTGCTTGAAAAAAAAATAAAGACTGTATTGAAGACGAAAACCCATGTTTTTAAAAGGGGAAAAACGACGGCTCTACAGGCAGGGATTAATATTGGAATAAAAATCTGAAAAAAATTAGGCAGTGTTTATTAATTATTTTGAACCGATTAAGGGGGCGGCACGGTCAAAATTCCACCAAAGCCATTTTAACGACCACCCTAATGTACACATTAAAAAAAAATGAATCTCACTATTGAAAAAAATTTTTTTCAATAAAAACTATACCTTGAACTGAAACAGAATAGGGGTTGCCCCAGTTTAATTATATTAAATAAAAAAATTCACGAAAAACGGGTTCACTGTTTAAAAAACTAAGAATTTCAAGGTTCCATAACATATTCGGTTAAAAATATTATTTTCAGTTGAAGTTACCTCACTGATACCCCCCCCCCCCCAAAAAAAAATGTTGATACTTTTTTGTAAATATCTACATTGTAATATTTGTATTATATTGAAAATATTAATTATATTATGTTAATATAATTAATATAATATATGATATAATATAATATATAATATAATTAATCGAATATTATATTAATCATACTATGCAAATATTACATTGTAAATAATAATTTGTAATTTTTCATGATTGCGATACTCTTGGACCCAAACCATTGACATCGTGAATTTGAAAAAACTCACTGAGGACCATCCTGGACAATAGGTTCCACCTGGCAAAAATATGTGACTTCGGCGTCTTTCAATTCGTTTCTAGATATGAGTTTTTCTACTTCCGTTTCCACGGTAGTGAGCGTGATTTTGGTCCAAGGTGGTGGTGCATTGGCATCGTTGACTTGGGATTTTTCTCTAGGCATCGCATGTGAAATTTTTGGAAGTGGTGGAGGCGGTGGCGCTGGCATTTCTGGTCAAACTTGACACCGACTTGAGAGAAACGGCCAATGGCACTTCAAAAAATTTTATTCATTGTTTTCCCAATGAGTCATAAAACACAGAGAAATTTCGTGCTAGACAACTGCTTCATTGAAATTCGTCGTCAAAACATCTGGAAAACCAAAGAAAGTAATAGCTGAAATTTGGTTGTGCCGCTTGGGTTTTTGTTATCAAATTTGATTGGTTTTTCATTTTGTCAATGTCTCGACTACGATTTTCTTGGATGAATGAATATTTGACTAATCGGTTTAAAATAAATTTTTTATGCCAGACTTTGATTAGGATTTCTTTTCTTGAAAGATCAAATACTCTTAATCTTACCTTAAACATTTTAGAAATGGAAAGATTAAAAATTCAGAAATTCAAATTCGAAAAAATAAAAATGTCACATTTTACATAGAAACTTTTAGTGAATGACATATTGTAAAATTTATATATTATACTATTTATATATTATATTATATATTTATATCCTAAAAGTAAAGAAATTCCCTGTCAATTCTATGGTTTCTAAAATAAAAAAATGTCTGGTAATAAATTTATTCATAAATTCATGTATAAGTTACTTAAGAAGTTTAATTACCAATAATCTTCCAAATTTTTGATTGGTTCAAAAAATAGGAAATTTGAGTATAAAATTTATATTAGGATTTCAAAACTTACAAAATTTTTTATTCAAAATTCCAATAAACGATTCATTATAAAACATCAAAAAATTTATTTAAGAATCTGATAATTCAAAAAACTACATTCGATAACTTATGAATTTGGACTTTCATAACTCCAAAAGTTTTACTTTGCAAATATAAAATAAAAATAATTTTGAAGCATGGGTTTACAAATAAAAAAAGTTAATAATTGCATAGATTCAAAATTCAGTACATTTCAATAAAAGCTCTTTAATGAAGAAAAAAAAACCTTGAAGCTTAACAATGCACATAGTTAAATATTTTACTAACTCAAATTGTGTAACTTGGGCATTTTTATTAAAAAAATGAAAGAATATAAAATAAATTGGAAAATTTTAGAACGTTCCTTAGAACTTTTCAAGTACAAAAACACATGCAAATTTGATTTTGTTATAATTAAATTGCAAGGAAATTTATTAATAGATTGATTGATTATTAACCAAATAGATAGAATTGATATTAATTTTGTGAACTATAGGAAACCTTAAAAGTATTTCATATCCATTTCCCAAATTTTTGATTACTTTTACAAACTTTTTTTTATTTATTTACAAAATTATTAAACAATTTATATTAAATAAGAAAAAATAAAAAATTTTGTTCTATTTACAGATTTTTTTTTATTTCTATATAAAATTCCAAAATTCAAATATTTCAAAAATATCAGTATTTAAATGCAAAGTGAAATCTAAAAATAAGACAATCCCACAATCAGAAATTTAAAAAATCTAATTCAAGAATATTCAGATTAAAAAATGTAACTTTTTTTCAATTGTGTACCATGTAAATCATTTTAAACAATTTAGCATTTTTCGTCTTTGTCACATACCATTTATTAAATTATAACAATTTGAAAACATGTACCAAAATTTCTAAAATTATTTATTAAACTGAAATTCCATGGAAATTTATTAATAGATCAATTGATTATTTACCAAAAAACTTGAATTTATTTAAGTTTTTTAAACTTAAGGAAACCTTGAACATATTTCATATGAATTTCCCAAATTTGCGATTACTGTTACAAACTTTTTTTTTTGTTTATTTACGAAATTAGTAAAAAATTTATATGAAATAAAAAAAATAAAAAATGTTATTCTATTTACAGAATTATTTTTTTTGGTTGCATATAAAATTCCAGAATTCAAAAATTTCTAAAATATCAGTATTTAGATACAATATGAAATCTAAAAATAAGACAATCCTACAATTAAAAATTACAAAAATCTAACTCAAGAATATTCCGATTAAACAATGTACATTTTTTTGTATAATAGACCATGTAAAGCACTTTAAACAATTTAGCATTTTTTGTCTGTATCAAATGCCATTTATTAAATTATAACAATTTCAAAACATGCACCAAAACTTCTGAAATTATTTATTAAACTGAAATTCCATGGAAATGTATTATGAGATCAATTGATTATTTACCAAAAAACTAGAATTGATATAAATTTCATAAACTATAGGAAACTTCAAACATATTTCATATAAATTTCCCAAATTTACGATTACTGTAACAAACTTATTTTATTTATTAACAAAATTAAAAAAAATTTATATTTAATAAAAAAAATAAAAAATGTTATTCTATTTACAGAATTTTTTTTGAGTTTGCATATAAAACTTCAGAATTCAAATGTTTCGAAAATAATTAAATAATATAAAATAAAGCAATACAAAAATAATATAAATAAAATAATATAAAATAAAAAAAAAATTTTATTATATTTATAGAATTTTTGTTTGTTTGTTTGCATATAAAATTCCAGAATTCAAATATTTCGAAAATATCAGTATTTATATACAAAACGAAATCTAAAAATAAGACAATCCTATGATTCAAATTTCCAAAAATCTAACTCAAGAATATTCCGATCAAAAAATGTAATTTTTTTTGGATCTCGGACCATATAAATCACTTTGAACAATTTAGCATTTTTCCCCTGTATCAAACACCATTTATTAAACCATAACAATTTCAAAACGACTATCAAAATTTCTAGAAGTAATTATTGAATCGATAATTCGGGCCAGAAAAAGACAGATTTTTTTCGATCCCTAACGAAATTGTTCTCTGCAAGACTAATTATTGTTCATTAATCATCATTCACTTCGTGATTTTGACGTTTGCAGCGAGTATGGACAACCACCAACCCCCATGACTCATCAAAATGTAATTATGTAATATTTCCAATAAAATGAGAGGCCCGAAAGCCCTGAGAGAATGACGCAACAAACCTTGGAATTCGTAGTGATCGTTGAGCGGAAGGAAAAATTTTCCAAGGCGTGAAGAATTTCCATAAGTTCGAAAGGGTTTTGTAAATAAAATATATACGTAAATAGCCACGATGACGAAATAAAATTTGCTGAAATTCGCGGCTGTCGCGGCCGTCACCGTCACGGTCACAGCATATACATATATATACAGGCATACACGTATATATATACCATATGTGCGCATATTGTGTACACAACATCCCACGGGCGCGGCCATTTTTAAAGCCCACTTTTTTAAATGACCGTTAAAGTTTAAAATTTGGGTCAAGATTGAAAGTTACGAAAAAATGTAAAAACGTTATGAAATATTAAAAAGTGTAACAAGTAAATTATTTATATTTGATGAATTGTGATTTTAAATTGAGGAAATACGATCATTTTCACAAATAAATCAATTTAATTACATTTAAAAAAAATGAAATATCAAATTTTATTTTAAGTAGAGGTTTATTTTTTTAAGTTCGCACATAACGTGCCAGAATTCAAATATTTCGAAAATAACAGTATTTAGATACGAAATGAAATTACAAATATTGGCAACTCTTATGATTTTGATTCTTATAAAAAATATCGGAATTCTTATTTTAAGAATGAGAAATATCTTATAAGAGAACATTTTTTTCGTCACAATATTTTGAAGCCTAATTATTGCAAATAATATAATAAATTCATAATTTAATTATAAATTTAAAATTATTTTGTTGCATTTTTATAATTAAATAAATAATTTCAATTGTTTATTGATTTATATATATATATAATTGAGATGATGGAAGCAATAACACGATAGGCGCGCGGTTTTGCCGTGGAAATATTGTCCACTTGAGAAATGTGGCAGTGAAAATTAAAAATTACAGCAACTCAAAATGAAAAATATCATGATTAATATCATAATTAGTCGCACAAATAAGCCTTATAAATTTTTTTAATCGGACCTTTATTTTGTGAAAAAAAAATTAAAAAGTAAAAAACATTTTCGGTTGAAAATCATGTTTTTATAAAACATGAAACGCGATTACTCGAACCTTAATAATTAGAAACGACTGAAATTTTTTGCTATGCACTTTAAAAGTCCAAGCGGTAACAACAGTGAAAGATTTTAAGTAAAAAGCACGAATTGTTATTAATAATTTAATAAACAACCAATCCTGTACGAGAAGTATGTTCCGTAAATTTCGACCAGTGGTGAGTCCATCGAAGAAATCATATTTTATCGGATGTATTTTTCTCACATTGGGCAATTGTTTTTGAAGAAATTTTTCCTGAAATTTGAGCGAAATCGGAGTGAAATTGCGGAATTGAGAGCGAGTTGAAGAGAAAACGATTCGTCGCGCGATGCGATATACCAATGAGCTCGCGCGCGAATTCGGTGGAACTTTGTCCCTTAAAATTTTACGAAAATTTCTAGGAAATGTGCGCGACATTTCTTAGAAATACACATTTCTAGGAAACCTTTAAAACTGCTGTTTTCTGCGACTCTGCGAGAGCCAGTTGAATACAAAATCTCGAACTGTTAACATCACTCTGCTAGAAAATTTTATCATTTTATTTTTAATTCGATTAAAAGGCATTGTTTTTAACAACATAAATTCTATTATAAGTAAAAAAAACGGAACACGGAAAATTGGCAGCAGAATGTGAATAAAAATTTTAAAATGATGTATTTATATATTATAATATAATATATATGTCGCGCACATTTCCTAGAAATTTTCGTGAAATGTTAAGGAACAAAGTTCTACTGAACTCGCGCGCGAGCTCATTGGTATCGCATCGCGCGACGAATCGTTTTCGCTTCAACTCGCTCTCAATTCCGCAATTTCACTCAGATTTTGCTCAAATTTCGGGAAAAATTTCTTTAAAGACAATTGCACAGTGTGAGAAAAATAGCTTCGATAAAATATGATTTCTTTGACGAGCTCACCACTGGTTGAAGTTTACGGAACATACTTTTTGTACGGGTTGATTGTTTATTAAATTGAGGAGTTTTATTCAAGAAGAGCGTTAGCGCGCGAAACCTGGCAAAACTATTGTCCAAACTCGTGACATCATGTGGGAAAATTGAAATTCGCAAACACGAAAAACAAAAAATACCAATCGATAGGTCTTGAAAAATCAACTCAAGTCTACATTTACAACTTTATTCTTTACATAAAAGTTTTCGAGAAAAAAAATTACAACTGCTCATTTTTGTGATCGAAAAATCAATATTTTTCAATATTCAACTCGCACTGCGAATGATTTGTTATTCATCGGAACTACATATTTCAGAGCAATTATTATTCATGGAGCTTCAGCGGAGACGACAGTGTTGAAAAAGCCATCAAAAATTGAATAACAATTACTTTTTTTTAATATCCCAAGAAAAAACCATGTTTTTTTGGTCACGGATCAAAAAACGTCTCGAGGAAGTTTGAGCTGCGACAAAGTTTTCACGTCCTCGTCGACCGCTAAATAAAGTTCTATAACGTTACCCGATCTCGGTTGATTTCTTGATTTGATTTCTCGAGATTTGGACGTTTTGAAGTTTGGTTTTTTATCTGCCGCCAGGAAAATTACTCAATTTGCATGGAAATTTGAGTTCTAGTGAATCGAGTTGGAATTTATACAGCAATGATCTGCAAAAATACTGAATAATAAATATCCTGAAAAATGCTATCAATACTAAAAAAAAATTTCATGATCAATACATACTAGAAAAATTTATTTATACTGATGTATTAAAACTATATGTTGATGCGAGTATATAATTTTCTTGTACACTGGGAGAACTGACAGATTGGAACAATAGAGAATCCTTATTGGGGCAATATAACTATATCACATTACGCTCTCCACGTTGGCATAAGTAACATATCACATTCACGTAATATGGTGCCATCACATTACGAGATTCAAGTTAGCGTAAGGTGATTAATCCATATTGCGGCACGATATTTTACATAGAGAGTTCTTACATCGAGCCAACGTGAAAGCTTAACCCGTTGCGGTCACACCTCAAAAATTAACTCCAAGAAAATAACTCCAGAATGACTCCTAAAATGACTTTCGACGAGTATTGAAACTTATTGTTGTATGTTGAAACAACACCAAATGGCGTCACAAGTTCTATTCTAAATCGTTACGAAGAAGGTGCGTAGAAACGAAGTTGGCCTGGGGTCCACTGGACCCCATGTGACCGCAACGGGTTAACTTGATATCTCACATTATTTTAAGTGAGTATGGTATAGACACAATCTGAAATACCCAATCTGATACGCTTATATTGCTCTAATCTGTCAGTTTTCCCAGTGTATTATTTTATATTTCATTTTGCTTCATTCTCAACTCTTCTCTTCTAAAAATGAAAATCACTCAGGGACTACCGGCTAGGTACTTGTTGGAATCGGACGTATTTTTCTCTTCATTTCCTGGAACGCATTTCCTGGAACGGAGCGAGTTATTCGACGAATCGAGGGAGATGAGTGACAAACGACAAATAACCGTCGCCTGCCCGCGCGTCTTCGCCGATTGGCCCTGTTGCTAGGAGCCCACCAACGATATTCGTCCCTCAACCCCTCTGCTGCTGCTTCTTCGCGCCCCTTCTTCGGTTTCGGCCGAAGAAGGATTTCGTACCGGTACTCTTCCACTCTTCGTCTCATACCAAGAAACAAAAATACAGGCGAAAGTCATATCGCGAATTTCAAGTGAATTTTTTTCGCGCGTTATTTTATTACACTTTATTAAAATATTTTTATGATACTTAATTATTTTTTATTACACTAAAATTAATTTGAGTTAATATTTAAGATAAGGTGTTTACGGCTCAGGTATTTATTATTTTATTAAAATAGTTTTTGCGCGGAATTCTATAATATACAGCGTGTGTCTCTTGAAACAAGCTATAGAAAGAGTGCATAAGTGGTCCTTAAGCGTTAACGGAAATCTTTTTTGGATCCAGACTGACCGTACAGGTCAAGGCGATACCTGATCCCTAAATGATTTCCGTTAACGCCTAATGATCACTTATGCAATTTTAACCACAACCTGTATTATAACAAACTTGTGAATATGGAAAAAATCACTTGTAAAGCAAAAAAAATGCTACAGTTTACGCCGTCCTCTCTACTGCGCGCCGATCGCCGAGGCTCCTGCGGACGCGCTCGTGCGGCGCACGGTTGAAAATTTTCGAAGTCCAAGAGTTATGAAGTGTAGTAAAATTTTCTTTCGAAAATATCAGCTCAAGTATATTTAGAAATTTAGAAAAACAGTTTTTTTTCGATCTTGATCCGAGGTCCAAAAGTGGAAAAATTATTCAATTGTTTATCAACAAAAATTCCTTTAAACATTAAAAACCACGTTTTTCGATCGTCAATTAATTTTTTTGAAAGTTTAGAGTTCCAACTTCATTTCTGCTAAAGTTGCATTAACCGTTAAGCACACCTCTGGGGTCTTTTGGACCCCAGCTCTTAATTTTTCAAATTTCGAGTACATAAACTTTCGACTTCGGACAAGCGCGCGTTATTTATTATAAGGCTGTTTAACTGAAAAAAAGTTGAATCTCAAAATTTTCAATACACTTTTTTTGCCAAGAATTTTTAACGTGGGGCGCACAAGATCCTAGAAGGGAGTTTATTTGGCACAGATGAGGAAGTGCGCTTAACGGTTAAATTTCATTCAGTGTTCGTAAATAGCAATACATAATTTGTGAAAAATGCTGCCTAAAAGTTTCATTGTTAATAACTTTTGCAAGAATGCAAATATCGACAAAAAATGTTTTAGAGTTGTTTTTTACCGAAATATCTAGCGATTGGATATAAGCTCATTCAATTATGGCGAACTTTCATTTTTGGGGGTCGATCTGAGAAATTCTGACTCAATAAAAAAATCTTGACGCAACGCGTTGCGCTGAATGTCGCGCGGCGAATCGCGCGCTCCACTTCAACTCGCTGTATTTCGCTCAATTATGAAGCTATCGAGTTAAAATTTTCCAGAAAGTTCAGCAAGACACTACACTGAAAAAAAGTGAGCGTAATGGTTACGGTGAAAAAAAATTTTTTTCGAAACAGCTCACTCTTTGCTGTAAATAAGCGCTGTGACTACTGTATTAACAGTAAAGGTAAGCAGTTTAAAAAAAAAAAAATTTTCACCTTAACCATTACGCTCACTTTTTCTCAGTGTAGCGGTCGACGAGGACGTGGAAACTTTGTCGCAACTCAAACTTCCTCGAGACGTTTTTTCATCCGTGACGAAAAAAACATGGTTTTTTCTTCGGATTATAAAAAAAACTAACTGTTATTCAATTTTTGATCGCTTTTTCAACATTGTCGTCTCCGCTGAATCTTAACGAATAGTAATGGCTATCAAATATGCAATTCTGATGAATAACAAATCATTCGCAGCGAGTTGAATATTGAAAAACATTGATTTTCCGATCACAAAAATGAGCAGTTTCAATTTTTTTTCTCGAAAACTTTTATATATAGAATAAAGTTGTAAATGTAGACTTGAGTTGATTTCTCAAGACCTATCGATTGGTATTTTTTGTTTTTCGTGTTTGCGAATTTCAAATATTGTAACATTTTGTTTGTTATTTAACGTTTGTGTTATACATGTTTTATTTTAAAATATTATATGAACATAAATACATTTTTTATATCTATAATTAAATGAATAATTATAATCCTAATTAATTTATGTTCACAAAATTATACAAGCCTAATTAACCTAATTAAGTGACCTAATGAAAACTTCATTAGAAAAATTTTTTTTTGAAAACCAGAGTTACTTTTATAGGAAATTTCAAATTCTGCATAAAAAAACATTTGAGCCACACATATTTCTTTATAATTGTAGAATTTTCATAAGAAGTTTTTCAACTTTATAAAAAAAAAATTTGAGCAAGCGATTGATTTTTATTGGGAATTCCCGTTAGTACGCTCGTGCTAGCTAAGTGGCTACTCTAAATTTTCTTTCAAATGCAAAAACTTACTTTGAGGGATAGTGACATTAAAAACGAAAAAAAGAAGATTCTTTAAGAATAAACATCTCAACTGAAATTAAAAAATATAACTAACCTAACCTGAAAAATCAGTCGATTCGCCCACCTTAAAATGATCTTAAATTTCTTACAACTTTTCTTATTTGACGACTTTTTGAAAACGATAGAGAAAAAACATTGTTTTTCGAAAAAATTGCAGTTCTATAGCGATCTATGAAATCATAAACTATTAGCAAACTTTCAAAATTACTTTATTTAAAAACAACATTCATACACATACTTTGTACCAAATATTTTCAGTTTTTACAATACACGTATAAAAAAAAATTACAGCCTAAAAAAATTACGTTCAAATCTCATCAGAACTTTGCAAGCTTTCCTTGAGAAGTAGAGATCAAATAAGAAAACTTTCGAATTTCTTTTTTTATCTTTATCAAACTTTCTACAAAACTAAAATAAAATACCATAATCATAGATTCTGATCAGTCTTGTTTAAAATCATCAACCTCAATTTAATTATGTCCCAAATATCTTGTCTTGTCGTTCTTCCTTGGTTATTGGCCCATTTGAAAATTGTTGTCACTGCGTTTAACGCGTCTTTCGTGGAAGGAACTGTTGAAATTTCGTCTATTTCTGTCCTCAATTTCTTTTCTTCAATGTCTAATTCCGTAAAGGCTGAAAATGAAACAGATATTGAAAGTTTATATCTTGTGTTGATGCATTATAGAAACGGCATTAAAAAACAGACTAAATGATAAAAACATCAATCAAGAAAATTTGCATTTTCATATGTAGGATATTGTAAAAAAAATTTTTTAATGCTTAATGTAGAGCAAGAAAATGCAAGCATCGATCAAAAAAATAATATTTTATCGTGTGGAAACACATTAAAAAATACAATAAAACATAGGATACTGAAATAATGAAAAACTATGAAAATTTAACAAAATAATAACAGAATAACCAAAAACTAATAGGTTTATTCATAGAAGATTATGCTCAATCCCAGTAAACATTCACATCATTTCTGATCACGCCGTGATGACATACCATGATATCATATTATAGTCAAATAACTTCATGATGTCAAATGATGTCAAATGATGTCACTGGAGTACAATATTGTTAACGATTTACCTCATTTGTGTTTTCTTCATGTTTATTTACTTGTCACGAAATACCGTATGTACTGCGTTATATAGGCGTGGAATGA
>JAPYZL010023167.1:0-13956 GCA_030522825.1 Platygaster orseoliae
GCGAAGCCGAGTGCTGCGAGGTGTAGCCTCGGAGTTGTCAACTTTGTACAAGGTGGAAACGCACGTTTTCCCCGAGGTGTACATACTATTTTCTCCGCCACAAGAGCGAGAGAGCGAGTTTGGTGCTTCGCTGGCGAGAATCGATAATAATCGATTCGAGGTACTTATAACAGCAGCAAGAAACGGTATTAAAAAAATTTTTTTTTTAATTTTTTTCGATGTTAACATTTTTTTTCAGAAAATAAAATAAAAAAAAAAAATTTCTGAAAAAAAAAATTTTGTTGAAAAAAACAATTTTTTTCGAAAAAAAAAATTTTTCGAAAAAAAAAAAATTTTCGAAAAAAAAATTTTTTTGGAAAAAAATTTTTGGAAAAAAATTTTTCTGAAAAAATAGTTCTCCGAAAGAAATGAAGAAGAACGAGTAGTTACCCTGCTGTAGTATCAAAAACTGCCAATCGCGCGCGTAGGCGATCGCTATTACTAACTAAACGGGAGCAAACAACGATACTTTCCCTCCTAGGAGGGAAAGTACCGTTGTTCCTTCCGCTGATATCCAGACCAACCGAGAATCGATTATTTTCGATTCGAGCTAGCGGAGCCAAAACGAGTGATCTCGCTCTTGCGGCGAAGAAATATAATTTACTCTTGTTTTAATTCTCAAGTTTTACCTTTCCAGTTTTTTTTTTTTTTTATATATGTAGCGTGGAACGACAAAAGGGACCTAAGAACCAAACTCGTCTTGCCTTACTTTCTAATGCTTTAAAGTCAGATACTGTGCCTAACCAGTTTCGGTCCTTAGGTCCCTTTTTTCATTCCATGCCACATATATGTATTGTATTTTATTATGCCTTTTAACCCAGATAGCATTGTCATAGACGCCACATTCAATGCTGCTTCACGATTGACCAAAATTGTTGCACAATTCGTCAAAGATGCGTTGGAAAAATCCTAGATTCTTGTGTACGTCACAAGGGAACTTTATGTTGCAAACATTGTAGCATCATTGACAAATTTGAAACAGCATCATCGCAAATTCATTGAAAAATCAAAACCCAGCTTTACTAAGGTCAAACATTCAAAATCATTGAGCATTCAACTTACCATTGAGCATTCAATCTCTCAATGATTGCAGAATCATTAATGGATCAACTCGAGCTTCTTAGCAACAAATGTCAGCTCAAATCTCTGAATTCTGGCAATATTTGAGTGATGTAAAACGTGCATTGATATTGACATCATTTTGCAATTCGAAAACAAGTTTATGATGCTGCTTTGATGATGCATTGATTGCTCTACCTAGTGTTTAAGAGTCGAGCGCTGATTTTGATGTTGCATTAATGACGCTTTCATGCATCAAACAGAGCAACGCTTTCGTTGGTTCAAAAAAAGCTCATTCAAAGCACACTCAGAAGTTAACCAACGATCGCGTCATTAGCACTCAATAATGCTTCGGCATAAGTTATTTTCTATTCCTGGCTGATGGACGATTTGACTGTGATTATGCAATGAATGATACATCGTATTTCACAGAATAAAAGCCTGACAATGGGAATATGCAAAGATGTATAAATGATTTATACATCTTGTTGCTGCAAACATGTATGACCAACAATTGTGTTAATCATATGCTATCAGGGAATCACAACTGGATTCACATTTGGAAATTGAATTAAATTTCTAGTTATAAACATAAATAAAATAATACAATTGTAGATGTGATCGGCTATAATTATTATTTAAATAAAGATAATTACACCGATTTATTTTTGTTATTTCATTAATCGAGCTTTCTTCCTTGCGTTTTTTTCTTTATCAAGATATACAACAATTATTTTAAAAATTCTTACTATTATCAAATAAGTAAACAATAAAAATAAAACGTTTTACAAAACAAGTGCTTAACTCTTTCTACGAAAAAGATGCGTTGATTATGAATAGTTCACACCATATAAGTACTTAATACTTGATAATGGCCGAAAACTTGATTAATAAAATTTTTTAGAAAACTGGATCGGTGATCATATCTTTTTTCAAATAAATAAAATAATACTTAATAATCCCACTAGACTTTTAGTTTTTTAAATTTACTAAATCTCTACATAAGAAACAGATATAAATTACTTTCCATTAATTCATCGAAATTTCGGTTATTTATCTACTTACATTTCTATTCATCAAATTTATATGAAATTTTACTCTGATATGTAACTATACTAAAATTTGAAAATCCAACTAAATAGCCAGTTGGAAATTCACCGAAAATAAATTTGTGAAATTTAAATGAAATTCTACTTGGAAACAAAACTGGATCTGCTGAGGAAAAAAAAATTTTTTTTTATTCTCATTTATAATATAAATAAAGTCTGAACTTTAAACTCATTAGATTTTCAACTGAAAATCTAGTAATATTTAGGAATAGAATTTTATAATTATTTTTTCAGTAAATATCCAATTGTTTCTGTAACTGTAAACAAATTGCATTTTCGATAAAAGTTTTATTTGGATTTCGCAAATCCAAATTTCGGATTCTACAAATACAAACTTTATAAGATTGCTGAACAGACATCAAGTTATATTTCCGAAAATAATTTCATGTTCATCATTCGAGTATGAATTGAATTGGTATTCCAAATTGGAATCGAGTAAAATTCCTGAATTTTTATATTATGAATTATATAAAATAAATAGATTATAATAAAAAAATCATATATAAATGATATGAATGTATGAATAAAAAATAAATAATAAAATAAAATTGTCGAATAAAACCTTACTTTTAAAAATTCTCCAGAGATTATGTTTTGCAGGCTTATCATGATTGATTTTCGCAACTTATTAGCATGAACTCGAAAATAATTTCCGCTACATTTTTCAGTTATGTAAACGCAATCAATTTTTCAAGAAATAACTCAAAGTACATAATCTATTCAGAATTGGAAAATCGAAAGCCTAGAGCAGTTCCTTCGCGGTGAATACATTTGTTTTCGACTGCACTTTGTAGGTCAGTTCTTAGGTGGAATATCGGATTTCCCGCAAATGACTACGATTTTTTTTCAACGCAAATTTGATGCTAGGCCTATAGCTGTTGAAATATTGATTAATGGATCGATGATAGCTATCGTCACTACTTCGTGCGTGATGCAGATGACATGGGAACCGATTTTTGTACCCTGATAAGAATATGCATTGCATGGAGTGTCCTACTTTTTTCTTGATTTCTGAAGGTTGTGTTTTTCCTCGCATTTTGTGAATTTTGGATGAACATAGAAATTTAAGAAGCTTTGAAAATTCATAGCGGACCTCGAGAAGAAACGTATAACCAGGAAATCGACAAAAGAGAATACTGTTCTCGTAAAGAATTTAAAACGTTCAAATACGAAAGTAGGTGACAAAATTCTGGTCATTTTTTTAAGTAAAGGGTTTTTCAAAGTTTCAGCAAGAGCTCTAGAATTTTCAGTTTCGAGAAGAAGTTTTTTATTGGCTTTGCAAAACTTCAAAGTGCATAAGTAGTTTTACGAGTATAAAACTCAGAAACTTTTGTTGAGTTGTAAAAAACGTTGAAAAACACAGTGCAATTTTTTCATTGTTTTAAATAAAATGGAGTTAGCTTGAAGCTACTTTATTTTCATGAATATAGAATCGAAACTGTTTCGTTACTGAATCCTAGAACTGCTTCAAAGTTTTTTTACAAAGTCGTAATCAAAACTATGTCGAACATTTTTGATGAAACTCGGAACAAAAATTGACTTTTTTTATTTGTTTTTGAAAAACATTGATTTTTACGTTAAAGAACCTGCTGTAGGTTCATGAAACGTAAAATTTTTTGATAAAATGACGTAATTTTTGATAAAAAATTTATTAAACTGCGAAATATAGTTTCAGATAAAATCGTTAATTTTTAGTGATACCAACGCTTTGCAATAAAATTATACAAAATTTAATATATTTTATGAATACTTGAAAATATATATACATATATATATATTTAAGATTTTCTCAATGAATTTTGAAAAACATTTCAGATTCTCAAGAAATTTCTGCTAATTTTCTATTTTGTACCTACTTAAAATTTGTGATAAATTTTCCAACTGAACTTTATGAATTTGTACAGTTATTTAAATTTTCTGGAATATAAAGTATGATGTTCGTCAAAGTCGAAATTATTTATAAAAGACCTTTTTTCTACTGAAAATATAAAAAAAAAGACAAGTTGTCAACATTTTAAACGCACTCCAAATCTAGGGTTTTCCGAGCTTATAATTTCAAGTGATCGCAAATCTTATCAATGAATATTTTAAATATTGTAATTTTTCGGAATATATATATACGCTTCGACAAACTTATCTGAGATTCGTGACCAATTCCTAAATATCCCGATGATTCTTATTACTTTCTGTAATGCATTCCAGAAAAAAAACCTGACACTTTTGAAAAGACTCTGTTTCTTTTACGAGCTTATATTTTCAGAATTTTATAGTAATAACCAATAGTTTTGTTGACGAATCAGACATGAAATTTTCTAAAATTTTTAATAATATGTTTGCGTAATGCTTGACCTTGAACTAAAACTAAATTGTATATATTTTACATTTTTCCTCGTTTATATGGACAAAGATTGATGTTCAATAATGATTGACAAAGATTGATGTTCGATAATAAATAAAATTAATTTTACACTATACAAACTTCCTACAGTGTTTCCTGCGACGAACAAAAATCACGTATAATTCGACATGAAAAATTACGTAACACTCAATTTTATTCAGATTGTAAAATCATTTTCCTGAAAAATCTTAAAAATTCTCAAAAATTTTGAATCTCGAATAAATACTTTTGTTTACTTACACTGAGAGACATAAATGATTCATCAAAGTTGCAGAGAATATTTTAATTGCACAAATGTAATTGCAATAATTAATTTAATTGCAATAGAAATTCTGAACTCTTCATGTATATTACGTGATTAAATGTACAAGAGTGTGAATCATTTCAAATAATCGATACCTTCTTCAAATTATAACTTTTTGACTCTAATCTTCTATTATTGGAATTTCAAAATGCTCTGAAATATTTACAAAGTATTTTCAATCTCAATTCAACTTCCCCAACCAATTTTCCTAAATTTTAAAAATTTTAACGCAAGTCGCTAGTATGTCGAATGCGAATACAAGCGAAGGTGAATTCATACAACGCATGCGATAGCTTACAAAACGAGTCATATGTGATTAGTTGAAAGTTCATTGCCCTGAAATTCCATTCCATTTTCACCGATCGGTTTAACTGATTATGTTTTTGACACAATATCTTTTCAAAAACGTCTTCTTCTTTACGTGAAAAAAACTTTCTACTATTTCGATCTTATGTAACACTCAAACATGCAAGGAAGTAAACAAAAATTCAAAAAAAAATTTTTTAGTTCTCATTTTTCTATCATATGCTAAAATGTGGTTTAATGTTCAATTGTTTAATAGATTTATTATTAAAAATGTTTTCTGTATTCTATTTTCTCATTATATTTTTATTAGTTTTACTTATTGATAATAATTTTCACTTCATATTTCTGGTGTATTGTTTTTTATATATTCTGAACTCGTATCCTAATGATTAAAGTTTTTATAATTACAATACAATCCATGAAAATGAGTTTTTTTTTATATTGTTCAATTTCGCAACAGTTTTTTTGCACTTTTTTTATAATATGTTTTTTTTATATTATATGTATTATAAATCATTTTAATTGACTCGAGAAAAAAATTCTCATCCGGTTGATGCAATAAACTTTAACATAGTAGTTAAAAGTTATTTGAAGAGTTACGTGTTCAATCTATTTCTGCACGTTTCTGCTTCATTGACTATTTTTCTGAAAGGAAAGATAAATTCCGAGTGGAATGTAACTGTAGAATTATTTCTTGCCTAACTACTTTTCAGGCTTTCCTCCTGTGGCGAAAAGCCAAGCTAAATTTCTTTGGTAGAATTTATTTCCGCAATTTTTTCAGCTTAAGAGATTTCTACGCTTTTTATTCTTCCACGTAGAAATAAACTTTCGCGTTGGAAAAATTATCAGATCACACGAAACAACAGAAATAGAATCATTTGATAATTTGAGGAAAATACTTGCTTCCTAATACTGTCAATAAAAAAAAAGTTTTCTTTTTTAAATGTAAAATGATTTGTTTTTGAACGCGAAGAAGTGGAAAAAACTGGAATCTTCCAGAAAACTATAAGTAAATGATGCCATACGATAAAGAGTTACCCTCGCTACGCTCGAGATAAGTTTATGCTCCAATTCATTCAAAATCTGTCGCTTTTACAATTTTTGTTGTTATAAACCATTTTCTCAGGCTATGGCAAATAAAATTAAAGAAAATTAATGTGCAATTGCATAAACATGAATTCATCTACGATGCCGAGTCAATTTTGAATTCTGATAGATCGATTTTAATAATTTATCGTCTGATTTCTGAAAAAAATCTGTACAATCTATTAACCCTCGACGGTCACACTGGGTGAAATTCACCCATTATAACATGGGTTACGTAATAAGTGTGACCAGTGAGGGTTAAACTGGAGAAATCTTTACTGAACCTTGAGATCATCAGAAAATTGTTGATTTACAGATCTAGTTTTTTTTGCTATCAATGCTTGATACTTCAAATGAGTGTTCTCTGATAAGCTATTGCAATTAAGAGAATTTTATGTTTTAAAATAAATAAATTGAAGTAAACAGTTAGAAAATTTCAAAATTCTGATCAAACAATTGAAAAATATATAATTAAAGAAAAAATCTTGACTAGAACTAATGAATAACGAAATATTTCTCACTGCTATCGACCTCTAAAAAATCAATTATTTTGAATCTTGAACCTTATAAATATTTTATGCTAATTTTTTTTATCAGATTCACTACAAAATGAAATTTTAAAAAAATAAGAAATATAAAATATTTTCTCCAGTTAAAGTAAAATTCAATTGATGAAAATAGAAATTTTGAGATCAGAAAAGTTTGTAATTTCGTTACTTTAGATGATAAATTCTGACAATCGTAAATATTTTTAATCGAAAAAGGAAATCGACTGCTTTATTATAAATTTTCGTTAAGCAATGAAGAAATTTTTTTTAGATTTTTATTTAATGTTTTAAATTCGTGAGTTTCAGCTGAAAATTTTTATTCTTAAATTAACTGCAAGGTTAAATAGTTGACAATGATTGAGAAATAAAGGAATGAAAAAAGTTAGATATAGACTAAACGAAAAAAAAAAAATTTTTGTTAATTTAGGAATAAGAAAAAAAAAAACTCAGCGACTTGAGAATCACGAAAGTTGAATTCTATTACATTAAATACGTATACACTAAAAAAAAGTTTCATTTATCAAATAAAAATTTCATTGCCATTTTACCGAATAAAACTTTTTTTATTCACTTGATTCTTGTCCTAAAATAATAAATTGTTAGTCCAAATGGAAAAAAACCTAATTCGTATCTGGACAATGAAATTCGCATTGGATGAATGAAACATTTTTTTCCGTGTATCAAAAATATGCGACTTCGAATTTCAAAAAATGTGTTATTTCAAAAACCCGAAATTCAAACAATTGAAAAATCTGATTCGTCGCCAGATCGTCAAAGATTATTATAACAAAATCCCAAAAAAAATACATTTTTTCCAAAAACCCCTCTCGAAAATAAATCCTTACTACGTCCCTGATTTGATACATGAAAGCCTTGAACTTCATACATTTAAAGTGCTTCTTTTCTCAAGATATCAAGTTGATAGAATCCTACATAACTTCTAAAATATAATTTCTACAAGATCCATAACTCTCGTTTGAATGTCCCAAGGTCATACATATTTAATTCATCTGTATTTAACTTCTATTCCATATAAGACTTTTATGGGATTTCAGAATTTTAGCTAGTTTTTGATGAATTTTGTATTCCTAGCAAAGTCTGTGTCATAGAAAACTATGAAATTTCAATGAAAATTCAGATATAAGTTATAATTTTATCAAATTTGAGCAACTTAAGTTTTCGCTGATACTCGGTGAACTTTATCATTAGCAAGTTGAATGAAAGTACGTGAAAACATTATTCAAACAATTATAAAATAACAAATTTAACTAAATATTGCCGAGAAAACTAGCTAAGCTCTCATTTGCAACATTTTTTCCTAAGCAAGTTGCTCACGTTTCATAAAATTACAAGTTGCATGAAATTTTTTTGACAGTGACTTAACTCGGGATGAAAAGTGTATGAAATTTCAGAATATTTTCCCTAATAGTCACCGTCATAGAAATTTCAAATACCTCGTAATTTCATGAAACGTGGGCAACTTAAAAAAAAACCGCTAATGAGAGCCTGCCTAGTTTTTTTGTCAATATGCAACACAATTTGCTATTTGATAATTGTTTATTTAATGTTTTCAAATAGTTTATTTAACTTGCAAATTAGCTTACTTTGAGTAATTCAAGTTACATCGTTTCAAATATAATGCATAAATAATACACTGAAAAACGTACTTGGTTGGTTAAAAAAAACGTTTAGTCGTTATTTGACCAACCAAATATTTGGTTCACTTCAATAAATTTTTAGTCGAGACAAATAAATTTTATTAGACTCTAACAAACTTTGTTTCAGTCAAAAAAAATTACGTTTCTGCTAACTTGAATTTTTTTGTCCAAACTGGAAATAGTTCACAGAAAAAAAAAATTTGTTTGCCTGAACTAAGAATTTTTTGAAGTCAACCAAATTAGTTTTTCAGTGTAGGAATCTAATTTTAAGTTCTAAAGTTTAGATGTTTTTATGAATTCTTGATAAAATCATAACTACACAGATTTCAAGAATTTTCTGATCATTCGCAATTTATAAAATTTTGTTGTATTTTTTGGTATTCAATAGATTTCTAAAACTCGATGCTATAGTTTTGAAAATTTCAATGATTTTCTTTATTTCAATTCATTTTCCACAAAATATTTTCTTCTACTTACTATACTTTTCTTACAACTTCAAGAATTTACTAATTAATAATCATTTTATATCCAAATCGGTTTTTCAGTGTACGCTAAAAAAATGATCAAGTTTAGAAAATATCAACGAAAAAACCAGTTAACCCTCTATCTATGGACTTTTTTCCCGTGCAACTTACTCATATTTGATAAACTTGAAAGTTATTTGAAATTGCATACAAGTTTCATAGTTTTCTATGAAAATTCAGAAAATTCGTCTTTCATGAAACGTGAGCAACTTAAAAAAAATTGCGACAAATGAGAAACTAGTCAGTTTTTTAAAATAATATCTAGTGTAATTTTCCATTTTATAATTGTTTAGTTATTATTTTCAGATACTTTATTTAACTTACAAATCAGCTTACTTCGAATAATTTATAGACAAATTCATCATGTCGAATACAACGCATAAATAATACACTCAACAAATGAAAAAGTCCGCTAAATATCAAAGAAAAAACCTCACTGAAAAACCAATTTATTTGAATTAAAAAAATTATCAGTTCTCACAAAAAAATTCTTTGACTGCAAGACATTTTTAGTTTGGACAAACAAATTGAAGTTAGCAGAAACGTAAAATTTTCGACTTGACCAAAATTTGTTTATCTCAACTCAGAATTTATTTAAGTGAACTAAATCGGTTTTTTACGGCTCTAAGGTTCCTATATGCTTCCTTTTTTCCTGAGCAACTTACTCATATTTGATAAAATTTCATGTTATTTTAATTTTCATACATGTTTCATAAAAATTCCATACAAGGTTCATAGTTTGCTTTGACAGCGACTTTGCTACACTGTAAAAAATCATTCGTAAAATTACTACTTTCCACGCAGCTAAAAACTAGGACCTACTTTAAAAGTTGTATTTTTACTACACGTTGGTAAAATCACACTAAGTATGGTAGTATATTAACAATTATAATTCTATTATATTTACTAATCGCTAGTTTGATTACCGATTTCTAGTAAAAATACGTCAGGTAGTTGTTTCACTATTTTAAAGTCGTTCTCAGTTTTAGCTAAGTAAAAAGTAATAATTTAACTAAAGTGAATTATTACTAGTGATAGTGAATTTACATCGCACACTGAAGTTTTTTTTACGATCCTCTAGTTATTTTACAAATGAATCAGTAAATTTAAAACTTTTAGTATAGTAAAATTTAAATACCCTGGTGGAAAGGCGAAAATCCTCAAAAATCCGTATTATGGATTTTTCAGGTTTTTTCTCAGCACCGTAATTAAAGCGTCTGAATTTCACAAAATAGAGCCTACCGAGGTTGTGTAGAGCTAAAAATGGAATAGTTGCGGTTGAAAGCGACGAAAAAAATCGACAGCACAATAATTTAATCATTATGAACAATGTTATAAATAAATGAAACCGCGAGGTGGGACATGGCGAAAATCGCTTGAATTTCACCTACTGACATTTAATATTTTTATATGTATTGCAATATAGTATTACATTCACATATTAATTGATTACGTTTTATTAATTTAGATAATTCATATTCTTATAATTTTATTTCATAATTTATTATTTTCATTTTCTTATTATTAATATTATCGATTATTATATTATCTAGTGTACTAAATGCCAAAAGGCGAAATTCGAGCGATTTTTGCTATGTCTCACTTCGCGATTTCATTTATCAATAATATTGTTCATAATTATTTATTTATTGGACTGTCGATTCTTTTCGTCGCTTTTCAGCGCAACTATTCCATTTCTAGCCTTACACAACCTCGATAGGCTCAATTTTGCGAAATTCAGACACTTTAATTGCGGTGCTAAGAAAAAACCCGAAAAAGCTATAATGCGAATTTTCGGGGATTTTGGCCTTCCGCCAGGGATATAGTATAATAAAACTACAGACTTTTAGTAGTAATTTTACGAATGATTTTTTAGAGTGTAGGGTTTGATGATGGATTGAGTAAATCATTAAACCTCGTCCTCGCCGGTGGCCACCGTGTTGACAGAGTCCATGCTTTGTGACAGTGGTGCGTCCATGATGCAGGCGAGTTCGTTGCTGGTTCCGGGATTGCCGGAAGTGGCGATACGAGCGGGTGGCGGTGACGAGTCCACCGTGTCCCGCCTCGGACGTTTCAAAGCGGGCGGCGTTATGATTGGACTGTCGTAGAGGACGGGCGCCTCCAGAGCTAGGTGTCCAAACTGTGCTCTACCTTCCACAGCAGATATGTGACCTTCCGCCACTTTCCAGCAGCACCTTTCTCCCCGCAGCAGCTCCACCTTTTATCGCTCCGCTTCCGTTTTGTGCCCTCCACTCTTCCTTTCCCACGTACGCGTATACAGATATATACGTGCACGTATATACCTTTCGGCCGCAATTATTATTCGAGCCTTCCTTTCACTTGGCTTAGCATCACTCGTTATTGCACTTCTTCGCTCCACCTCGCTCCAGCTCCATGGAAACACCTGCGTACCGAGGGAACACTTGCTCTACATGCAGCGGTGTCGCAATATCCGACTCCTCGTCGACGTCCAGCGGATTTTCCAACTTATAAACGAAAGTAACAACGTATACGCGGAACACCGCGCTCTGCTTTCGGAGTAATCAATAGAAACCCGGCCCGGAGACACGGTTATTGGCCCGATGGCGTTTCTTTATTCCTCTCAGCTGCTCCTTATTCACGTTCCCGACAGGCTACTATCATTTATGACGGACGGATAGAGGCGATTTTCGACGGAACGCTTTCTTACCATTAGCCCGAACTCGCTTTTTACTTGATTCCCGACTTACTTTATTCCCCCCCTTTCCTTCCGTATTCACCACGAGTGTAACGCGTATATCGTGTATCTACATTTACGAATAACGTGTTGGGTACTGCTATAACGTACCCAACGGTGCACGCGTGACTGTAAAGTGAATTCGTACAAGACCAACAAACAACTCAGATAACGCGCGAAATTAACATTGATAAGTAATAATAATAAGGTATTACATAAAAACACTGCGACGCGAGGGGTACGCAGGTTGCCGATACACTGGCAGGCACGACTACTTTCCGAGCGGTTATTGTGTGTACGGGCGGGTGAAGGGTACGGGATGGACGAAATGCACCACGTACCGAGACCGAGGCTTTGCGCAGCTACGAAGCGCGTCGGTGCCGTGGAAGGACGAGGAGGGTGTTGATTGCGCTACTCGTTCCGCCTTGCGTCGGAACCGACTCATTGTTCCAAGCGTTATTTTGCGGTTTCAGCGATAATCCGCGAAAAATCCGCGGTGCCCAACAGAGACATTCACATTGTTCACCTGCCATGGGAATTTAATCGATTTGATGCTCTGCGCGCTTTGGTGGGGTTACCGTATTGCGGAAACAGAAAAACAGGAGTGAAAATATAATTAAAATCTACCCTGAGAAAAATATATAGCGCGAATGGATATATTTGAAGAAGTATATGAAGACGATTACTAAAATATAGCATTGATTATACTATACACAGAAAAAAAGGATTCGCTGTATCAGCAAAAAAATGTGTTGTTTTAACACAACTTGACTAAAATAATTTATTTTACAGCAGTAGCTTATTTTTTTGTTGCCACATTATGAATAAAATTCTATTACGTTATTGTAATTATACTCTGGTAGCAAAATAAGGTTTGTTAAGGCAACAAAAAAAAGCTACTGCTGAAAAAAATTCGTTCTGTCAAGTTGTGTTGAAATAGCACATCTTAATTTTTGTTAATATCAAGTCCTTTTTTTCCGAGTATATTTAAGTAAGTTTTGATCGCAAAAAATAACAATATTTACTTTATAGTATAGCAATGAGTATTATTCACAAGATTACTAGTCTAACATGAAAAAAAATAATTTTCGAAATGCTATACCGGGTGTACAAAACTTCTCGAACGAAAATAAATCCAACATTCCTTATTGAATGTTGAGTTGACAATTTCTGTATTACTTTTTACAAGAATCAAAACCAAAAAAGATATTTAAAATGTAATTTTAGAATTAAAGAACTGAAGAGCCGGATAATGTAATTCGCTGAGCGCTCGAAAACGCGTAAAAGTATTGTCCGCGCGGTGACGTCACTAGTCAAAATCAAAAGACCGAATTTAGAAAAATTAAAAATATCGTTCGATAGCTTTTAAAAAATTAATGCATGTACCTATTTGAACTTTTTTCGTGAAGATTATAGTTTTCGTGAAAAAAAATAAAATCTGATTATTCTTGAATGGAAAAATCCATGTCTTTCAAAACTTACATCGCCGCTGAACAGTCATTTTTTAACTTGTAAACATAATTTTTGTTTACTTTTGTTCATGAAGGTCTAACGTTGAATATAGTTCGAAAAAAAATTATCATAAGTTAATGATTACTGAATGTTTTTTTAATCCGTAAGAAAAATCATGTTCCTCGACGCAAGCCCGTCGATAGAAGGAGGGGGGGCAAAGGGGCGATCGCCCTAGGCCCCGCGTTTGGAGAGGCCCCGCGCTCGAGAAAAAATTTTTTTTTGTAATTTACGATATGAAATTTGAGATTTTTATGACCTTTTTTTTTTAAAAAAGTGTCAAAATAGGGCCCCGCCTGAAATCTTCGCCCCAAGCCCCGCAAAACTTAGGGACGGCCCTGCCTCGACGTTCGCGTTGAAAATGTATCAAGGGATTTTTTATTTCTAACGGGGTATTCACGCCTGTCATAATATTATGTGAACTGTCAAACTTTTTGGAAAGTTTGAATTTTCTTAAAATATATTTTATATAATACTCAGCAGGTTGAAAAAAACGCGCAGCGCGATTTGATTGAATACTAGCACAAAATTTAATCACATCTCTCGGTACGTTTGTGTTTAACCTTCTAGGTTCAAAGGCGTACGCAAGGGGGGGGCAGTTGCCCCCCCCCCTACACCACTGAAATATTTTGTTTTCCTAGAAAAAACTAAACCGCAGTCACGACTGAGCATAAAAGTTTGGTTTGGACGTTTTATAAAT